>VCRD01001871.1:55759-101888 GCA_006783055.1 Trinorchestia longiramus
ATATATATATATATATATATAGATAGATAGATAGATAGATAGATGCACACATATGTACACAGGTAGGTAGGAAGTCTGAAACGAATTAACCAAATTCCGACATTATAACATGAATGTGCAAAGCCCTAGTGAAGTAAAAACATTTAAATTTAATGTAATTTATTATACAATGTGAGACTGGATAGTTTGATCTCTGTTGATGAAGAAAGAATACGCGTGCTCCAATTAATTACGAAATGAGGTGCAACTCCGAACTTGAACTATTGATTCATTTATAATTATTTACGTGAATGAAAAATTTTCATAAGTGCTAGTCGTTCGTTATGAGTTTTGATTGTGGAAATTATTGATAAACAAAATCACAAATTATCTAGATATTCGAGCTAATACGAAGTACAGTTGACTGCTTTTATCCAGCGAAGTATCTTTTGAAGAGACCTAAACTCTAGTTAAGATGTTAACACTTGGTCGATGCACTACTCCATAACATACTTTAATATATTACGTCCACTTTGAAAACATAAGGTGCATACGATTATAGGTACTACACTGGGGAACAATTAAAAAAAATCGGTTGAGATAGATATTTGTGCTGATTAATGTTAAAAATAGCATGCTGAGTCCAAAATTGCAGTCAGTTTTTTTTCAAGCACGTCAAGTTTTTTCTCCACATGATATCCTCCAGAGAAGCAAAATTCTACTGATTAGCTGTGGTAAAACTTGCCGGCTGATTACGATTGAACTCAACAGCTACGTGACAACTTGTTACTACTTCTTTAAGATTTGAATGATTTTGAAGAATTCAGTGACAGTAATGATACAGATTTTGAAATTCACGAAAAAACAATTTGTAGCAGATCTGATAAGCAAAACCTGAATGATTTGAGCCTATCAAAAAAGTTTCAGAAATTCTAGCATCAAGACTGAATAAAAAAAACGTACCTGAACAAAAAGTGAAAGTATCATATTTTTGAACCAGAGAAAATGCATTTATGCAGTACTTTCTAAGTGACAGTGGCTTTGTGTTTTGCCCTAACATTCCTAGTTTACTGAAGAAACTAGGGGTTTCAATCTGCAATCTGAATAACCGGTGAATGTTTGTTAATAGCTCAAAGCGGAGTTTGAAGTCTGTCATTCCACACAATTTCAGTATATTTAGTGGAGTCCCTATTAGGCATTCTGTCTGTTTTCGTAAAGAACATAGAGATGTTAAGAGAGCCTTTCAGTTATTTTAGTGTGACAAACACAATTGGATCATACATGGTGACTTCAAAATGCTGTACTTCTTTCTTTGCTATCAACGAAAGTACACAAAAGTATCCCTGTTTTCTCTGTATGTGGCATAGTAGACCTCGAGAAAAGCATTTTATTGAAACCATCATAATTGGCCTCTAAAATGTGAGCTTGAACATGAAGATTATAACATTCTTCATGAGCCCCTTGTTGACTGGAAGAAAATAATATTTCCACCCCTGCACATTATTTTTCATGAAGTAATTTGAAAAAAACCTTCGCAACGGATGGGGCCATTTCAAGTACATTATCTTGGAATTTTCTGGACTGTTAATTGGAAAAAATCAAGGCGTATGTGTTTGATGATCCACAAATTTTGCAGCTCATCAAAGGTGAACAGTTCATCGAAACTTTGTCAGACCTTGAAAAGAATGCTTGGTTATTATTCACAAACGTCGTCTGGAACTTTCTTGGAAATATACGTGCAAATAATTACACATAAATTGTTTGGAAGCTATAAGAAAACTACAAGGCACTTGGTGGCAACATTTTCTGAATAGCCGTCTTGCCAGCTTTTCGGGAAATCTTAGTGTTGTTAGCGACGTATCAGGGTAGATAGGATGTACATATGATGGCTGGCTATTTTTGGAACATCAAACGCGATAGTCGTGAAGTTGAACATTTCAGAAGGAGATATAAACGTAGACTTTTATCTTTGCTACTTGGACACAATTAGGATAAAAGGAGCCAAATCCTTTGTAATAACATATAATTGGCAAATAAACCTTTACAGTCATGCCTGTTTCTTTCGTATTTTTTTCTATATCAATATTAGAAAATTTTATAAAACTAGCACATATCTGTTAGGTACAGTATTTTTCATACATTTTAGGAAAACAGAGATCCTATTTTTCACAAACTTGACGTGATAAAGAAGAACTGAGATCAGTTTGGGATTTCGCCGCCAAAGATTAGTTAACCCTTTAGCGACCAATTTGTTTTGCTAGTTTCTACGTCTAAGCTCACAAAGACCGTCTGTACACTGATGCAATGAAGCACACTGAGAGCCAGGCAGCCAAAAGAACGACGCTGTAACGTGCCGCCGCGTTCAAACCTAGTAGGAACCTCATATTGCTCACTGTTTAACACGTTGACTCCGAAGTGGTACGTATGTGTACCACTGAGGTTAGGTTCTGTAATTTTTTCAGATCCTAGTGACTATGAGTACAAAGTGAAGTTTTACACCAATCAGGCAATCGGAGTCAACGTGTTAATTATTAGAACAATTCTCCCAAGGACCGTGAAAGACGACCAAATTGTTCTTTTAGTTGTTAAAGGGTTAAAATGTTAAGTTCGGTTGCCTCGCTGGTGCAAATCTTTACTTTGTACATAGTCACTAGAAAGCTTTGAAAAAATTACAGAACCTAACCTGAGTGACCCACCGGTGGGTCACTTCGCACTTAACACGTTGACTCCGAAGTGGTACGTATGTGTACCACTGAGGTTAGGTTCTGTAATTTTTTTAGATCCTTCTAGTGACTATGCGTACAAAGTGAAGTTTTACACCAATCAGGCAATCGGAGGCAACGTGTTAACGTGTTAAAAACAGCTGTCAGACCTAACTTGGCAGAAATTGTGTTCCCAGTGCTCTCGGAACTGTATTCTCTTTGCGTCGGATTGCATTTCTAGTTTTCTCGCTACTTGTTACTTTCAGATTTTTCCCCAAATGTAAAACTTAAACGATCCTGTCCAACGAAGCTTCACTCATGAGGTGGGAAATCTCAACTGTTGCCCATAAGTCCATACCTACACTAATTTCCCATTTCTTCCGTTGCGTCGAACACGTTAATACTACCGTCATACGTAGAAGAAACGACAATTTTGGAACGAAATATTCTTTGAATCATCAGTACCGCGGCTATAGAAGAGCACCAAAGCCAAACGTGGGCTATTCGTCCAGTTCCTGAAAAATGAAATCCAGGTAATCCGTAGAAAAGAAAAATATTTTCATTTGAAACCAGATAGGGCCACATTGGTTGTTCATTAAATGTTGTGAATGTGTTGTTCGAGGCATAATTCTTACAAAACTTGAGACTGCCAGGTGCACTGCGACATTAACGACACCATTTGCTTAAAAAAATTATTCTCGCGTATGGTGTATTTGTTATAGTAACTCAGAGAAACAAAAATCCATAGCTCAATCATTGCATATTTCACAAAAATAATTCTCTAGTTTAACTTGGCCTAATCTTACTCTTCTGTGCAGTTCGTCTTTGCAGCTTCTCGTGACTTAGTACACGAAATGTTGCGTGTGAAATTTAACAAGCTCCAACCGTGTCGCACTACTCCCTGCTATCGTGAATTGCACTTCATGAATTCAGAGCTTTATTCACATGCGACTTTTGGATGTCATTCCAAGAAAATTGTCTTGTGCTGTTGGTTGGCAAGAGAGAGGCACATGTGCGTGTGAGAGTTTGATACGTTAGTCTATTGTGTTGGTTTCAGCCAATTATAAATTATTTCATTTCGGTGAACAGTAAAAATTAAATCGGATGTATTAATATCAGTGGGATATGATATTAAATTAAAATTAATGACAAAATTATAACTATATTGAATGCCATAATTTCGTTGTTACTACGGGAAATCTTACGTTATTAATACTAAGTTTAGGTGTAAGTGCGAAGCCAGAGCTGCGGAAGAAACGTAGTAACCACTTTGGTAACCTTAAGTTGAATAGATTAATGTGAAGTTTGGAAGTTAAAAATGTAAAGGTGAGCGTACATACTGTCCGTTTAGTCTAAAGCTGTGGTACGAGAAATCGAGTATTGTTAGAACCAACTCCGGACTAAAAGTCAGTTTATTAATCTGTATAGTAGAAGTCCAGAGTTCTGAGTGTTAACTGTACAGAACTCTGGGATTTGAACATGCCTGCTACCATATCATTTTGGGGGGAAACACACTGCTCAGAAGTGAAATGTTATATGTAACTACTCACCATTAAACATAGATTTAACTTGAGTGCCTATCATAGTACCATGACTGCAATTTTTCTCTTAATTATATCGAGTATCGTGCGGCAGTACCAACTAGCTTGTTTCATATAGGCGTAAGTCCCTGCACGAAGATCAACTGGTAAAGGAGATTGTTGATCTTTTTTGAAAACGAAATTAGTTTTTTATACAGATTCATGGTTAGTCAACACTAAAAATTTAAAAAGTCTGTAAATCATTCAGGAGAAAGATGACTTGTAAAAGAAAATAATCTACTCGTATGTAGGTAATTTTGCCAAACTTGACAGAAAATCGCAAGTATAGTTGATTGATTAAAGGAATATGACTTCAAGTCAGAATTAGATTGTCATGACACTAAAGATTACATATTTTATCACTTCACAGACACATTGTTTTCTGGGCTGATACCTTCAAGAACTATTGAAAGTTTTCAAGCCAGCCTTGAGTTTAAGTTACTGGTAGTCGGAAATCAATTTTATCATATACGTTTTTGGTGGAAGAATGGCTGTTTTTCGATATGTATTATGTGAAAGATTTATTCCCAATAACTGGTTTTCTTATGAAAAAATACTATTAGTTCCAGTAAAGTTAACGATGATCAGCCCCATTAAGTCTGCAGGAGAATGTTGCGATAGCCCGAAAAACCTGACAAATTTAGCTTTAGAGAATGGTCAGTTTCATCAGCTTCCTTGCGAGAGGCTCGAGTATAACTAATCGAAGGTTCTAAATGAATCGGGTGTAACCGATGAAACCAAGCTTCCTTTGTCCGATAATAGATAATTAATTCTGGAGTTATCGGCTTCTTAGGATATATCAGTGATAACTCCGCATCAAAAATGCGAAAGATTCCTGTAGTCGGCACACACGATGGAAACAGTACCATCTTTCATGGGTGTTTAAGTAATTACGGCATACAATATGCGTTGAAGAATAAAAACGACGCTTTCAACTATCACATTACAAGAAAATTCGAAGTACCTAGTTCCAAATTTTCATCTTACGCAAATTTCATTCTTATTAAGCTCCAGTTCAATTGGTATGCATACCTCGATGCATCAACCATCAATTTGTTTTGCGTGTAAAAGATGGAAACCAAAACACGATGAAGATTGCAATAGTCTGTTACAACTGTAATGGGTCTATGAGAGGAAAGTTTGCGAGGGTCAGTGGTTGCGCATTTGATGCAGTTCCGAAATTCATTATCTGTCCACCATGGGGGCCTTGTGATTTACAAACATATATGCAATGACAGCTCTGATGTTGGACTTGAGCTCTGTCGCCGTCTTCACAAATCATATAATTTATACAAATAATCTCCATTTTCTATTGGAATACGGAAATGGAAATGTAGATAATCATTATTAATAACTACTGTGATATACCTGTATGTCTTACGGGGACATGGATAATATTTTATTCTAACATTTCGATGTTTTGAGTGTTTGATGAACTCCATATGACCAACATTTTATATCGTATAGCTTTATCCATCATTCAAACTCCAAACTTTAGTTGCGATAAATGCGAGTCGGTAAACTACCATTATCCATAATTACTTACTAGTACCGACTTTTACCATAAACTCAGTCTTTCTGGATTTAATTCACCGTTAAAACTCGAAAGCTGCAAAAATATTCTTGAGAGGAGCATTATTATTGTAAAGGTTGCATATCATTTTTAGAAATGTATGGAGGAGAAAATAATCGTAAGTACTTGCAGGGTAATCCCTGCAGATAATTAGTTGCAACTCTCTGAAAGTGGAAAAAAGTGGCGCGAACGCTGAATTCAAATAGCTTCCATATTTTGCGTCAGTTATGAGCTAAATGGTTCTAATGGAGATGAGCGTTTCTCTGAGTGCTGCATACTCAAACATAAGAGTAACGAGAAAAATCCATTTATAAGAACGTGTTCTCTTCATTGGACTAATGAAGCATGCGGTGGAAAAATGTTTCCTCAAACTACAATAATTATTTCTTATTCCAGTGTAATTAAAACTCAAGCTTGCCTTTGAACGATTGAAAGCTTGTCCCTGGAAATGGAGCAATAAATCACACGGAAACGATTATTTATAGTATTTGCCATTTGCTAAACAAACTGTGATTGCACGAGCACGCTGTTATTCGTACAAGCAATCAGTGGCGAATTATTTAATGGTTACGCGACAATATTTTTTCAACGACAAAATGTGACTACGTTAACCTATTTCCAGCCTTCTAAATACGATGTAGAAATTGTTGTTAGAAAAAACCTTTACGTAACCGCTTTGTTGATACGAGGCCTGCATCGCATCTGGTACTCAGCGTCAAGTGTAAAATATAAACATTACAGAACCTACATCTCATTACTTGACTTCTATTACAGTCATTATTATTGAATGATACACGACACTCGCCACTGATTTTAAAACGGCTTACTCGTGTCTTACCATGAAATGCCAGGCATAAGTGAATTATTTTATACTAACCTGCACAATTTAAAAAGACGTTTCGTGATCATTTTATTTTATATATTTTATTTCTCAAGACAAAAATTGAAATAAATATTTCAAGGTTCATCAACGAGTAACTGGTTTGATATACATTGAATCAGATAAGCACATCATTGCTGCTCTTAAATATAATTCGAAATACGTTTTAGTTCATAATTCTTGATGTAAATTTTCAGGTATGAGTTACAAGAATAATATTTTTGGCAGTTTTGTACATTATGGAAATTTTGATTCAAAAATTGCCCATCAATCACTAAGTTTACTCAAGTTACTAATACCTGATGATCTAGAGAACATTGAATAAACAAGTGAATCACTACATGCCGTTCTGAGGACGTTTCGGATCAAATGTTTATCTTCTTTTCTGGTGAATATATTTGCAATCAAATGTTGTTAGCGCATTTCTAATTTATCATCAACTTCTTGTGTGACACCAAAAACTAGTTGCACAGCAATTTCAACATGTTCCTGTTCGATTTATTTATGTAATGTTTCATAGATATGCACCAATACTGGTTGAAATATCATACAATAATGACCATTAAAATTGATCTTTGAAAGTTTTGTTTGTTTACAGGTCAGGTAAGATATGTGTTAAGGATTTTTATACATATAACATCGTTTTTCTTCATCCACTTGGAGAAGAGGGGAAATTGTTCAAAATTCTTTGTACTCAATTATACTATAACTGCTAAAACATCAAAAAAAGTCATGAATACAGCTCCCAAAATTTGTTGAAATTCAGCAAAATGAATGGATACGCGTACCTTTCCTTAAGTTTAACTGATTTATGCGTCTAAAGCAATGAACTAAATCATATTCGCTAGATTGAGTTCAAAACTCAATTACTATTTCTTCATAAGCTGGTTCATAGCTAATTTGGTGGGAGTTCAACGCGATCCCTAATACATATAGATATAGGATTAAACTTGCTTACTTCAATATTTTCAACATCAATAGAATGGATCCTTGGCCTGCGTGGAGTCATCTCAGATAACTTGCTGCGTTGCAAGAATTTTCATGAATATCAAAGACCTTCAATGAAAGGGCCGGTTCCACCGAACAAGGGACTCTGGAACGCAAGGCTTTTCGTTTACGCAGCACAATATGCACTTTTATCTCACGGATGGGATAAAGCTGAGAGCAGCGCGTTTTTTTCCGAAATTCAAAGCGGGTTCGTAAAACATATAAAAATTATTTTCCGGGAATAAGTAGTAATTAGCGTTAATTGGCAAGATTTCTAAGGAATCTTGTGAATTGTGAGTTCGTTCTTCCCAATAAAATTTTATGAACCATAGAAAATGAACATTTGCTCAAATTCAAGTTTTTTCTTTATCATTTGGTGAATTAAAATGCAGCTAGTGAAATACTTCACACGTAAACGCCGATTAATTACGATGTTAAATGTTAGTGTTTTCCAGGTTTTGGATGTGTAATTGTAGGTATAGAGTGTTTTTCCAATCTTCGAGGCATCAAACATGCACGTGTTTTGTTCGTCCATCATGCAATTGAATGCATGAAATCCGGTGAATTTCGAGGAATCGAAGAATCAAATCAGAACTACTTTCGAGAAAGCTGTTCTCTATCGATCGAACGACTTTTCTCTATGATATGGAACAAAATTATGAATTTAACCACAAATGTAATGAAAATATACCTCAAAATGTTTCTGCTTAGTGTGAAGCTAAGGATTTTTGGATGCAACCAGTCTAGAGATCAAAAATCTGTAAGTTAAATTTTTGCTTATTGAAGCTCTTAAACATAGAATTGCATGTTAAATTTTTGGAATGGTGCTAAGTGTGAGAGATCTAATACATACGCAAGCAAAATTTCAATACACAGTGACACGCAAAAGTATGGAATAGATCACATTATTTGTTATAACTTTACTTTGGGTTGGCAATTTTGACTTGATATTTGGTCGGTATAATCTCATGTTATGTCTATAGTCGTATGTGGAAAGGGAAATTCAAGTCTGTGAATTACTATAAGCAAAGCGGGTTTCACGGTATAATAGTACCGCTCATAATAATCAAAATACCATCCCCACAGTGAAGTTCGGAGGTAGTTCTATCATCATATGGGGATATTTTTCGTTGAACATCACTGGTGAGTCATGAATTATCAAAGGTAGGATGAATGGTAAAATTTACAGGGAGGTTCTTGAGAATTATCTTCGAAGATCTTCAGTTTTGTTGTGACATGGTCGCGTTTTTGTGTTTCAAGAAGACAGTGATCCCAAGCACAATGCAAAACTAACTAAAAATGATTTAAGAATAAAAAATTACGTCCTCAATTGACCCGGTCAGTCCCACGACAGAAATCCAATTGAGGATTCGTAGCGGAATCCACAAAATATCAAACAATTAGAGAAGTTCTGTAGGGATGAATCGGAAAAAATACAAGTACTCTGTAAAAAAACTTGTTCTCATCCATAAAAAGTGATTGAAAATTGTGAAGATAAGATTCGAAACAAAATACTAAAAGAATGTATTCAAAACTTTTGCTGAGGGTCATTTTTGTTTATGATTAATAAAACAATTTCATTACTAACTTTTTAATTTTCCTTTCCATATGCGACTAAATATACTATATGAGATAATACTGACAAAATATTAGGTAAAATTATGAACCCAAACTAAAGTTATGATGGAAAATGTGATGTATTCAATACTTTAGCGCGTCCTGTGAGTTTCAGGTGTTTTGCTTTCCCCATGCGTACCCATTAATTTATTCGTACATGCATTTGCTTATAGATATTAATTCATTCTGGGTTTGTAATCATATTTGTAAAATATACGTGCACGTTTCATTCCAAGCAAATGAAACGAGTTAATACTACCCTCATTTAATTAGATCATCTAACTTCCTCCAATTTGGTTGGCATTGAATATGCACTCACTTGCATGCAGGCTTCCGACAAATTCAACGATTTACTGTCGCTCGACCTGAAGTGAAATAGTCAAGATGGGGCTCGATGAAGGGCCATTAGAGTTCAAGCGTAATGTAAAGCGCACTTAATTACACAACCACCTCAGGACGATGGTGAAGGAGTCGTCTAAATGAGGCCCATTTCTTTCAGTTAGCTACCACTTAATAAACACCCAGAAAGCTTTTGCAATCTCTGATGGAGATAGAAGTGTTGGTTGTAACGTACAAATTGTTCATAAAGTAGACCTGATTGAAAATTGAGTTTCAGATGTTCAGTTATTTGATGAATAGTCAGTGTAATGTGACATTAGTATCGTTGCTGCTTGAAATTTGGAAATTTTCATGCAAACTTGATGTACAAGAACAAAAAAGTTCTTTAATTGTGAACTTCTGTCAATCGTGTGAGAGTTTTGTAATATATTTACTGCTAGTCTTCATTCACTGGAAAAAAGTACGCACAGTTATGTAGTAATTCATTTGTCTATAGTCTATAGTAGTTTATATTTTATGTCTATCGTAGTTTATTTGTCTATAATAATGCATTCCAATACCACTTCCAACAAAACAAAAAAATTCAAAAAGCTGGAACTCGGGTTATAATAGCACAAATAGTGACGGGCTTGTACAAAGCCAAAAAAATATGAGAAATTTCATCCCATATAAACTGAATTTTGGCGCAGACCCACCTCATATGAGTTGCACTCATATATTTAGAACTGATTTAAGCCTGTGTGATCTTCATGGCTAGTTTTGCTCACGTTCTTATACTTCTTCACCATTTTGCCAACGATTGAAGAGCTTTACGGCCTCAGAGTGCAAAGTGTCCGCGCTATGCCTGTAAATGGACGGCAGGGCGATCCGGACCATGGCTCACAAATTACTCATTAAGCCAACAATGGTTGGACTAACATTTTTGAAGCTCCACTACATAAACATGATGTGAATGAATTGAATCCTGTAATTTCTTTTAGAAATATGCGAGGTAAAAATAAATTAATTATTTGCAAACCATTTTCGATCAATGAGATTCGTTTATTTAAGAAAACTTGTTGGTGCTGGGTACTAGGACTTATCGGTTTGTTTCAGTGGTAGCATTGACAAGTCAGTTGTAAATAGTAAAACCTAACCCTCGATTCATATTGATTGCTCAGTGATAAATCAGATTTATGATAGAATTTATCATATATTCGTACATCAGTATTAACATAATATCTTGCTTTTGTCCTCGTGCGTTGCATGAATATGTCCTCTAACACTACAGTCGTTTAAGGAAACTTAGTGTCGTTAACATGTACATGCTATTTTTCTGCTGAATACTAAACATTGATTTATAAACAAAACTTGAGGTTGAAATGAATCTTCATCTCTTAATTAAAAGGAGAGCCTGGGGCACAAGTGAAATAACGCATGTTCATTTACGGCATGATTACTAGTACTTAATGAAAAATATTGAAAATTCAACTATTCAATGGATTGAGAGACGCACGTAACTTGCTTTTTTCAGATTACATCGGTTTTTTCTTCTGCGCGAACAAGAATTGAAGTGAAAGGCAAAAAAAAGTTAGTTAAACCATTGGTGAATTGATACTCATTTTTAAGTATGGATATAGGGTTTCAAGTTTGAATGTAAAAAATAATTGAATTATTTGTGTGTTAGGTGTTTTCTGTTCACATTAGAGTACATGAGTCAAATTAGGATAAACAATAGCAATAACAATGATTACATGTATTTAAACCCTTATTTAATGGAACTGGTGAAATACAGTGAAAGAAACAGCGAAAGTTCATATGCTAGGGGCTAAGTGAATTCCAAATATACCCCAGGAAATGTGAGAAAACGCTGCGAAAGTGATTGCTTTTTTATTTTTAAATTGAAGTCTATATATATAACATATCACAATTTACGTCTGCGCATCATCTCAGACGGAAACTTTACTAGATAATAGATGCAGCTTGGTGCGAAAGTGTTCGTCTTTCAAGCGAAGCTTCATCATTGAAACAAATAATTTCACTTGAATTTGCTTATATCATTGTGTCATTGGATTAAATAACTAGACGATGGATAAAAGAGCAGCAAATCTTCTTAAACGAAGTGTCCTAGCAGAAATTGAATGAATAAAATATCATTATTTTCTGTCATAGTTGTAAGGTTACCTGGTGTTCACAACCAATTTCCTGATTCAATTGGCTCAAACTCGTCAGTTGGTAATTTTGGGCGTTAGAAGCTTTCCTACGATATATAAAATTGTGTTAAAAAAAACAACCACTTTAATGTTACCACATTTACCTTGAAATATTGCTCGTAAATTTTCTTGTAATTAAAATATTTTGTCCTATACGTATTATTGTCATTCGTTTAGTCCATTTTTGAACACTGGTAAATTTCAATAGTAATTGCAAATAGATAAAAGACACGAAAGTAGGTGACTCTCATCTGTCTCTTCCTGCAATAAAATCTAATCGTTAAATTGTAGGTAATGCTTATAAACAGAATAGATATAAACATTTGTAAGACCAGAACTTCTGAGAGATGTATTGGGAAAAAAATTAATGTATGGAATAAAATGAGTTATGAGTCATTTAACTGTTAGCCATTATGATGGTACCTTTACGTATTTTTCAGGTAAAGAAATCAAAATCTGACTACTATATTCTAATGAAGTGTTAGTTAATTGCGATTTTGAAATTGAAAGATTTAAAGTGAAAACATAAAAGGCAAGCTAACCTAACTGGAAGAGTATTTATAGAAGATAATGAAAATGTCGTGGAGATATTGCTACTACTGTGAATTGGAAGAAACGTGCATCCCTTTTATGATTTCTCTCGCATTGTTGTGCAGATGCAGTACGTTGGGTTGAGGATGCTTTTAACGTCAATAATATATTGTTAACGACTCTGTTTTGGTCTATGTTGACTACTGTTAACGAGTCCTTTTGTAAATATATCTTTCAAACGTAATAGTGGGAAATGAACAATTAGCTAGAAATGATGTTTGTTGGTCTCAGACGACAATAATGATACAGAAAAAATTGACTAAACAGTCATCTTTCCTTCGTTGAGATTTTCGTCATATATGTAACTAGTTTCATACTACGCTTATGTAAGGTATCTAAAATTCAAGAGTCAAAGCTGTTACGTGCAAAACAAGAAATATTCTAATTAAGTAATGTACATGAAAATCGTATTGTTTGCAGGACATTATAGAGAATGAGAAATATAGTGTTCTTCCTCTATGACCTCTGTGACAACTTTCATCCATTGAACACCAGGTGACGGTTTGTTTCCCAAGATAAAAAATTGGCCTTCGTTGCAATGTAATATAGGCTATACGTTTTTGTTCCTGGAGGCCTATATCCACCGAAAATTCTATACGGAGGTATAGAGCATGCTGCTGCAGTCGTCAAATTTGCCCTTTTTTGTTCTTTTTCTCACTCCATGGGTAAATAATATCGCTTAGAAATTTCATGTGCACTTAATCGTGATAGGTTTTGATTTAAATTTTCAGGTTTTGGCTGAAAAATATCGATCACCGAAGTATTTTATTCCACAAATTTACTATTTATTAAGAAAGAACAGAGAGTGTAAATTCTCAAGATGAATAACACCGTGTAACGAAATGTTAATTAATTTATCTATGGTCAATAAATTTTATTTTGTGGTTGCTTCTATCTAGAAAACAAAGAAATTAACAACTGAAGGGTGTACAGCACTAGTGGAATACTTGCATTTTTTCCCACGGGGAAAAATGCAAGTAGTCCACTAGTGCTGTCCACCCTTCATATAGTAAACTACTGGATCGTAATCGCCTCTGTCAGCGCTCTGTTAGCGACAGCACGGGAGTGGACTACTTGCATTTTTTCCCGTGGAAAATATATTATATTTGCCAAGGGAAAAAATGCAAGTAGTCCACTAGTGCTGTCCACCCTTCAATTATTCTCTTGAAACTTTGTTCTCTTCACATGAGCGACGAAGTTTTGAACTTTTTCTAAACGTGTTAGCAACAGGTGCCTTCATATCAACGTTGGTCAATGTTTCACGAGTTTCTAAAGCATTCGGGCAACGTAGATGGCGCCACAAATAAGGGAATGTCCGTTCAACAGATCAGCTTACTTCTAACAGTCGCAGTGCAGATTTATTGATTGTCACGCATCATTAGTATCAGCATTCGTCACAAGTGGCATCAACATGTTGTAAGTATCCGGCAGGTGCATTTTGTTACGTCTTTCGGGACTTTATCAAGACGAAAAAAAAGCTGAAAGGTAAAGTGAGTAAAGATGTGCGAGAATGCAGGAGGCGTGCAAAATATATTTTGGCCTGCATGTTGGGGATAAGATCAAACCTTGGACACCTCATTTCATCTGTAAACTCTGTAGAAGAACTCGGGAAGGTAAGACACAAATGATACATGTTTCACTAATTAGGGTACTATTTTTGCATTATATTTTAATATTTCCAATCATACTGACTGAAATATATTTATGATTGTATGCGTACATTTTCACTCGTAGCGGAATTGATCGATGAGCTGATATTTATGTTCCAGTTGTATAGTTAGATTAGGCAATTTGCCGAACTTTATTTTATGAAGTCAATATATCAATTTTCTTACCGAAAATCGAAAGATTACTGTAAAAACATTAAGTTCAGCTGAAAATTTAAAAATGTTTCCATATGAATGTTTTCATTTTGGTTTTTACCATACGGTAAGAAGGGGATAACAAAGCCATAAAGTTTAAAATCCGAAAAATTTACTCAGAATCAAATGGCCACTCAAGCAATTGCTTCTTCTGTATGTTGGACCCTTCGTCGAGGCGACAAAAAACACCTGGTATCTCATATCTAAAGCTGTCATCTATTGTACCAGTGCCACACTGCTTTGATCTTCCCGTGCCTAGTCTTTGAAAAAGAGAGCAGCAATGTTTGCAAAGGAAAAGTATTATAGTTCACAAGAGGATGAAGTCAATGGGGCAGATTTCAGATACGCAACTGAGGAGAGAAACCGATACTACGTCCAAGAAGACATCAATTACCTGATCAGAGATCTTGCTCTCACGAAGTCTAATGGCGAGCATCTGACGTTGAGACGCAAGCAGTGGAATGTGTTAGATGATAGTAAGCACATATCGGGGTATAGAAACTACCACCAGCATTCAAACTTCAAACTTCTTTACTCGTCAGGGCGATCTTTGCTTATGCCACACTGTGACTGATTAGTTTTAGCGTATTGGAATCCCCTATAATCCCAATGAGTGGGTTAATCTCCTTATCGATAGTTCCCCTAAAAAGTCCAAAGCATTGCTGCTTGATAATGGCAGTGAGTATTCTTCTTTTCCCTAGCTCACAGTGTCCATCTCAAAAAGGAACACAGTAGTGTACATGGAGTTGCTTAAGTGGTTGATTGGTGAGCATCTTCGCTTACGATGCAGGGAAACCCCAATTCGATTCAATTAACCACCTTGGTATGTTTACACCTGATCATCGGCGGATGAGAAACATGCTTAGCAACTGCATTGCTTGACACCTGGAGTATGACTAAGCCTTCATCCCGCTCATCGAAATTAGCCCATGAGCCTCTAGTTCAAGTTATAGTACAGACAACAGAGATCTTGCTTAGAGCATCATCACTACTCTTAAAATCGCAACATTATGTATTGAAAATCCAATAAATCTGTACTTGATTGAAATAATGTTTCTTTTTTTTCTTCATTTTTTGTAGATGCCTTGCAATATCAAGTGTACGGTTGAGAGGCTATCGAATATTTCAAATGGTGGTAATTTTGATGGGTGTTCAAGACGGTTTTGCCAAGTTTCCTTGCTATATTTGTATTTGGGACAGCTAGGAAGTCATTGCACACTACCAAAAGCAGACCTGGTAGCGGCAAACCAAGTCTAATGTGGGGGAGAACGGTGTCAAATGGAAGCTATTATGGCAGACCAGAAAAGTGCTGTTTCCTCCACTGCAATAAAAAGTGTGCTTTATGAAACAATTCATCAGAGCTGTAGATCAGGAGTCTGCAGCTTTCAGGTTTCTAAGATTTCTTCCCAAAGTTTCTGCAGCAGAAGTGAAACTCGGTTTATTCGTCGGTTCACAAATAAAAAAGGTCATTAGAACAAAATTTTCAAGAAGCTTTCTAGAAAGGAGAAAGCAGCGTATAACAGTTTTGTGGCTGTGGTTCCTAGCTTCTTAGGGATTCAAAGAGCTGAAAACTATGTAGAGTTTGCTAAGACCTTGGTAATACATTACGACAAGATGGGTTGCAGTATATTCCTGAAAGTCTATATCCATGACACTCATATTGATAAAATTAATGGTAGCATGGAGGCGGACACCAAAAAGCAATGCAAGTGCTTTCACCGGTATATATTGGACTGTGAACCTCGTTACCAAGGGTCGTTTAGTGAAAACATAATGTAAGACTATATTTGGAGTCTGGTTCTTGAATGTAATGTACGGTGTAAGTGTAAATCACGGAAAACTAATTATTTCTAAGGACGTTATCAAAGAGAGGTTGGAAAAAAATATGGAAACACGTAAAAATATCATACTTCCTTGCCTAATATGGCTTAGGGAAATCGTTGACATTCAAAATAACGCAGTCGTCTCGGAATAGAAAAATACAGTTCGAGTATGCCTGCCAAGGGGACATGTACCATTGTTCCTACGAAGCGGTGGCAGATTCAGAAGACCATGATGGTCGTAGATAGCGACTACGCACTTTCCTTTCCAATGTATATCACAAAGGTTCAACAATAGTGAATTCTTGTTACTGTTTTGTTCAAAGAAGATGTGACAAATCTCCCTGGACGATGTGAGCTGTGTGAACAGGGCTTTGTCGTCTTGCAAGACACCATCACCATTGGGCAACAAAATTTGTACCATGGGATAGACTTGGTAGGCTAAAATATTCGCATAATTCTTGGCTGTAATGTCCCCATGCAAAGATTTCATGGGGCACACAGAAAACTAAGATATGACTGCCCAAAGCATCAAAAAACCTCTGCCATGTTTCACTCCTGGCAACGAGCAGTCTGTAGTACAAGCTTAGGATAGCATTCTCTAGACGTTAACTCGGGTAGAAATAGAAAACAGTGCGAAAAAATAATTATCCGACCATATTTCTTTCTGCTACTTGAACACCACTTTTACCTGTTACTGGCATTATCATTACAGATTAATGGTTTTTAAATTGGAGCTCGGCCAGAAATATTTTGTTAATGGAGCTCCATTCTTATTGTTTTAGCATTCACAGGGTTTATGAGCATGAGATTCATTTTAGATGTAAATTATGCAGCTGTGGTTTCCTTTTTCTTCATCACAATCCTTCATGATCGTGACGATCACTCAACACACACCTTCGTCCGAACGGTGATTTAACGGATAGTGTTTTACCGCATTTCATATATGCAGAATAAATATTCGATACAGTTTGAAACACTAAACACCTCAACTACCTTGCTTATAGGGGCACCCATCATACGCGCTACAACAATTTGCCCACGCTTGAAGTGTGTTAGCTCTAAATTAATGTAATTGCAATTTCACAAAACAGTGCCTCGAAAACGTCTGTACTGCGTAGGGTATTAACGGCGTTGTGTAGGTGGCGTCAGTAGGCGAGAACACCAGTGCTAACTACACATTTCCCTAGAAAAAACATTTTTCTTGAGTCATGCATTTCACGAGGTGTTTCCATATTTTGTTCAACCCCTGCATGCCATTTTTAATTTAATTTGGACAAATCAATGTTCAAATTTGTCACCTTATGTCAATAGGAATGGGTAAATTTAATTTACATCATTATCCCATGCACAAAATCAATGTTAGAATTTAATTTCCTTTTTTCGTCATATTTTCTACACATAAGCAAATAAAAGATAACAGCTACTGCCCAAGAACAAAATTTGTGTTATACAGTGTAACCTTTAGGTTCTTTCTTCTGTCTTTACTCGCTTTTGTTGTTCATTATATTCAGTAGTGTTTGTAATCTGATTTGAATAAACTGTGTTTCATATATTCCTATTTGATATTTGTGAGGAAGAGTGTAGTTTCGGAACGTTGCAAAGAAAAGTTGTCTGGAAGCTTTTAATTCTAATCATTAACATGCGTTGGAGTTCCTGCAGTTGTTGTAAAAATAGGTCAGGTATTTAGTGATAAAAGATATTATGTAATTCCATTTTCATCCCCTCATATTGGGGTGTTGAGAATTCTGAGAAGATAAAAATTCTTATTCAGAAACTGATGGTTGGATGAGGAATGGAGAGTTTTTGTAAAAAAGTTCAATATCAACGTATAATCAAAATTTAAAACTAGCGATCAGGCTTGAAAATAAGATTTAACAAATAATAATATTGTATTTAAGCATTGAGTTATATTTCTTACTTTAAATGTGATACTTTTTTGTTTGAAGCGATTAAAATGAACGATTTCCTAATACAAAATGATTGTGTACACTTTTTTATTCCGTCGAAAACATGGTGATATTATTATTTTTGTCTAAAACTTTGGTTACTTGGTCAGTTCGTTAACAATACCGATGAGATGAGTTATTTGTTCAAGCCATGGTGTTTATTAAAAAATTTGCATCACTCCATTGCAAGTGTGTTTTCTGGCGCGAATTTCTCTTTCAGACGACACACAATAGCTGACTTAGTTTATTCTGTCTCTGAAGCCTCTCTCTTTATAGCAGATTTGTTTCCGATACCTAGTGAAGTTGGTAGTATCATCTGTTTTTACGGAAAGGGATAAGATCCCATTGCAAGTGCAACGTTTTCCAAAGCCCGTCATTTGTTTCCGGCAAGACACAGAAGCCGGCGGCAGCTTCGGTGCTGACTCAGCTGCTCTGGTAACGGACGGCGGCCATGTTGAGTGGTTCCCGGTTGCCATGATGGATGGCCTTCCAACCGACACAAACGCTTTGGGAACAGAAATTGATGGCTTGTTTATTGCAGGACCTGCCACCGTTGCCTTTGAATCGATAACTCCAATGTAAACTCAGTCTTAAGAGTGGAATCATTGATTTACACAGTAAAATGTTTTTTTTCCTCCAGCATTTATTTATTTTCCGCTTTTACCAAACTTGACGTGTAAATTTTTTTACGTAACCTAAGTAGTTTTGAAATTGATGATGATAATTTTGTCTCTCCGTCAATACATGTAAGATAACTTTAGTTTCAGAGAAAATCGGTGAGTTAATTGCGGTGAAAAATCTGACACCGCCTTAATGACCGATAAATTCTGAGAGCTATTCCATCGTCCTGAGCGAGTTGAAGATGTCCACTACTCTGGTAAAGGTTGTTAGACAACAGTGAGGACTCTTTTATAGAAGATGCGTAGATGTTATTGTATTGTTGAGTATACTCGGCAAGGTAAAGAAATGAATGAAATTATGTTAGAATTAACGATGACGGGGACATTTTTTCTGTGCAGTGTTTGATGGCACAATGGTTTGGTGTCTTGTAATATCTTGAATGTAACAATATTCTAGAATATCGTCAGTGACGTATTGATATCGTTTCAAGTCGGTATAATAACAAAATGGCCCATATGTCTGATCAAGCTTTGAATCGTATCCCAGAAATGATTGCAATTTTCGAAATGAATTTTTTTTATACTTTAGTTTCAAAGTTTAGCAGCATGTATCTAATACTGTAACTGTCGAGGTTCACCATCAGAATCATGTAGATTGTTCATTATCGGAAATGGCTTCTGTGAGACTCATGAAAAGTTCTGAAGCTTGGAGGTGGTTGTAGCAACTGTTGGTGGGCGTATTCAATGTGCAATTCGTCTCATCTTTGTGTATTATTACTCTAACAATATTGATCACCTTATTCCAGATGACTTCCTCTTCGTCTTCCCAACTTTCTTTTCTGGTCTGACAAGATGTTCTAGAGATCTACGAAGCTATTTTATTTTCAAGTCTTTCTTCACTATTCTTCGGACTGCTATAGCTGAAACTCTTTCCGAATGTAACAAGCGCCTTATGGATTGAGCTGAACCTTTTCTGATTGATCTTTTCAGCTACGGAATGAAATTATGATCCCTCTTACTATTGAGTTTTCCTCGCCGCTTCAACCTTTTTATCAAATTTACCTGTATTCACTGTTCATTAAATAATATTTGAAGACATGAAAGAAAACCAATGTTTCACTCATTGTTTAAGGCAGATGATCTCTTTGCTCCCACAGTTTTGAGTTTGAAAGAGTCATGGAGCTGACACGAAACTATTTTTTATCGTGTTCTATTTCTGATGGAATAATTCAAAGAATATGTCATTGATTCTTACAACGATGCATGTATTGTGATACGTGTTATCTAACAGCTTGGACAAGTGAAACTGAGTAAGCGGTTGATGAGATAATACCTTGTGAAAAATGGTCATCTATCACACCCGGCATATGTAAGCGGTATTTTTTTTATAAAATTTTGTCGTTATTTTACCGTATTCGGTAGTAAAACGTTTCAAAGAGTAAAATTTCCATTCGTGTCAATGCGTTAAACAATCTTCCCAATATCAGGTGCCAGAAAATCATCACACTGTTTTTCATAGTCCTTTGTTACAAATACCTAAAAATTAACCTTTCACATAGATACACTTTACAGGTATTATTAAATTGACACAGAGCATGTCGAATATTCACCGCCAAACAACAGTTATTTTCAAACGTCAAAATAAGGCAGTTTAATAAGGAAATGAAGATTTTAAAATACACTGTTAGGGATTATTTTTAAATGTTTTACTTGGGAATGTATGCAACCGTCGTTAGAAAGCAAATTTGTACAACCTATGCCAGCAATTGGTGATCGTCCGATATTGAAGTGCGTTAAGGTGTAATTTTAAAGAGATGACGATCGTCCTGGATCTTGAAAAAAAAATGATGGCGATGCATTGCTGACTTCTACGACGACAAATTCAAATGACACCTGCTCTATACCTGTACCACGGTTTAATGATAGTGAAAATAATTTTCTGTTGTTTTGTACTTGATTGGAGACGACTATTCATTACAGAAATAGATGCAGGTTAATTCAATAATAGACGAATGGACCGATTAGTAACGGTGTATTTCTCGCTTCTTCATAGGCTAAAGTGAACAAATTTGAACAGATTATCGACATCTGATGAAAAGTGGATTTCCCAAGATAATTAGAGGTGTTTAAGATCATGATTACGTCCAGGAAAAAATGTGACAACAATCAAGAAAACAAGGCATTTTCCAATAAAAAAAAACACGTTTGTGGTTTAATATGCATGGTATTGTTCATTATGAATTGAGGCCGTAAGAAACTCCAATCACTGGTGAGGTATTCGCTTTTCAATTGCAAAGAGGCTCAGAGGAAATAAATCGAAGGCATCATTTACTATTGAATTCCAAAGCATTGTTTTCCTCGAAGACAGCATGCGACCACGAATCGCTCGTTCTGCAAAATGAAAAAATATTGAACTGGATTGGGAAATGATACCTCATCCTCAATTCTCCTGATCAGTTTCACATAGATTGGCTCATTTTTCTATCTGTGAACGTTGTGGACGTAGTAAAGTAATATATGGTAATGAGGAACTTGAGTATGCCTTCATATTTTTGTGTTATAAAACCAAATCAGACTTACAGTAAAAGTGCATTCATAGACTGGACAGTCATTGGGAGTGAATCTCAGATATGAGTGAAAACTATTGTTATGAATAAAATTGTGCTTGTCCATTTTTCACATTCATTCATGATTCAAGAAGCCTCATGAACATTTTTGGGGACCAGATATTTTTTTCTGGTCTATTGAAAAATAAACACTGAGACACAGTAGAAAATGTATTTTGCGTAGGAAATGTATCTAGTTGAGGTGAGTCTCTTTAAAATAGACACAATGCATGTTCACTCAATATAAGGTGAACATAGAGGTGAACAAAATTTTCTCTTGCATCAATTGACAATGTATACAAGTGTGTTCTAATTCCTCATCGTTGTTGCAGATTTGCAAATTATAACTGAATGATGGCTGGGAATCAATAGAATTGACCTAAGCTGTTAACTAGCTCCCATTTGTATCGTATACATTTTGTAAACACCCACATACATCTCTAAATTCAAGAAAGTGGTCAACCATCGGAATATTCGGTTGGCGTAGAATTGCCCGCAGTATCTTTAAACGGTCACCCTTTTTTGTACGGGAATGTGTCAATGAACACTTGCTATGTCTGCTCGAAAATGCTTTAGGTTAGCTTCACCTAATTTGATACGAGTTTTTTATATTAATTCTTCATGGACCACTTATATTCCTAAAGTACATCTGCAATAATTTATTTTAGTCCTACACTCTTCACATCTCGTTTAAAAGTAGGGCAAAATTACATAAAAGATACCTCCTCACACACATATAATACGAGGGATATCTTACGAGTGTCAGACCATCAACCAGAAAAATATGTTACGTATATCTCGTGATTGAGGCCCTAACTCCCTTTAAAGTAGACCCCTTGCACCGCTGCACACTTCACTCACCGTTCCTTGCACTTATGAAAACACTTCTAGAAAACTGTTATTGGAATGGTGTTCAACTTAACTGTCGTGTTCCGCATCATCTCTTTTCTATTTTCAAAACTGCACCTTGTCTTTGGCGTCGTTAGTTTCAGAAATAACCAGAAGGCGCAAGGAACATGCCTGGAAAGTAGGGAGCTGGCGAACGACTGAAATTCCATGTTTCGACGAAAAAGCCTCAATCAAGTGTGATGTTTCGCCGACAGAAGCATGGGTATAAGTTTCCCAGATACTCTGCGCATGTTCAAATCATCACTCGAAATTGCATGCACTCAATCTTCATTGATCCGAACTTCTCTGGCAACCTCTCGTACGGTGAAATAACTAGCTCCCATTATCAGATTTTTCATCCTCTCAACAACAACTGCTTCCGAGTGTTTTATGGCTATCCTGATCTTTATTTACTTTCTACCGATATGAGACAACTTTTCAAATCGGATGAACCTCTACTTAATTTGTATTACACCATATCACCCTCTCTAAACACCTACTGAATCTTACAACTTTTTCCGCTCAGAAAACCAGCAAAATTTTGACAACATCGTATGCAGTTCCTCATCTCAACTCGTCCAGTCATTTTGAAAGGAATCAAAATCCGACAAACATAACTGCACTTCACTCGGCGGTCAGGAGGCAACGACGAACACGTTTGAACGCGAAGAAAAAATTAGAGCATGAGCAATAAGCTATCTCTTTGCCATAACGTCGCTACAGTGCGTAAGAATTCAAGGCCAACAACTTTTCTGACAGCCCTAATATGGCTGATAATTTAGATAGTAATTATTTCACTTAAAGATCACTTAACTTCTACAGGTACACTATTTTTGTGAAGACTGTCGATCACAACCCATCTTCAATATTATTGCTCTAAACGTAAAGCAGGTTCATGAATTGGTTTACTTTTCCATATTCTGCTTATGAATTTTCTTGTAAAACAGACTCTAGTGCTCTTCCAATAAACTTTTAGGTGTGTAGCTGCGTGTCATACACGTTCTTGAGTTAGTTTAATATTAATCAACACCTAGTCGAACAAGTTCTTATTTTTCTATTCCAGTTATGTACGTTCAAAACCCTTTTGAACTTTGAAGACCGAGTAATAATCTGTTTATGTTTGAAATTAAATTTGGATAGCTTTCGGAATGGAAGAACTTCAAAGTGTGCGGATTCAATTATAAAGAAGATTAGTTTATTTGCTTGAACATACCAGATAGGGTTCTGTGATCAGAAATTCTAATCTTGTAGCCAATAAATTCAGACGAGTTAATGAGAAAAGGCTGGAAAAGAAGGTATTCATTTGCTTCCGTGTTCGCTCTGAAGGTCAACCGGATTTCAGCTGAATAGTGTGCATAATTTTTCTCAAATTGATAATCGCTTCTTAAACTGTCTTCGTAATTTCCTGACTTGGACTTTAGGAATTTGGAAATGCGGATATGTTTTTCAATGAATATGCTCTACATTTTCCTTCAAATGAGAAAATATAGAGCTGAACTGTTTTTAGAAAGTATTTTATCACACTCATAAGGCACTAAAGATGGTCTAATATCCGTATCACGTACGGAGCATCGTGTCAAGTTATGGTTTACATCATTTTACTACATACAATTACTGACGACCTCATCCATGGTGCAGTGTCAAACGCTGTTGATACCATATTGCAAAGAGCTCTATTTTTACAGTAATTGTTTCCATGTTATTGCAGAGAGGGACATGTAGGTGTTAGGACGTCGTGTGAAATGGCAGTGTTTTTATTTAATTTTGAATGAAATAATAATGCCCACTCGAAATGAAATGCCATGAAAAGGACGTTCGTACGTCTTAAACATATAATTTTCTGTTTATTGAGGTGTCTGAATAAACAAATTGCGCAGAACTTAATGAAAAGAGAAGTTTATTTTTTATTTTCAGGAGCATCTAAAGAAAATTTTTAAATTGGCTAATATACTCACAAAGAATGTACCACGGTGTTCTACCAGATTTTCTAACCTGCCATCTCTGTCAAGCATTCAAAACGAGAGCATGTGTATTTTAAAATAAAGTGCATACTTTTATCTGTTTTTGGTTTTGAAAAAAGAAACATCGGAAGTATTATAACTTGAATGAACATCGTACACACTATCGCTGAACATAAAAAATGGTAGTCAATGAAGGTATAGGAACGCGATTTGGAAACTATATCGATGTTATAATATATTATGTACAGCTGTTTTCGCAAATTACCATAAATATTGTCAACCTGCATGGAAAATAACTAAATATATGACAGATGTTTTGACGAAATCTTCCATAAAAAATAAAATTCTTTCGATATCATCGAAACTTGAAGCAATAGATCAAAATGTTTTTCAGATTTAAAATTTGTGTAAGAAATGCATTATAATAAGTGGACATAACTTCCGATATCCTAAGAGTGTTTATCACAGTAATGATCAGTTTCAACCACTTCATTATTCGACGTGAGTGAGCTGACGCAAGAAGTTCTTCCAGTTCCACCATGACAATATCAGATTTCATCCTGACATTTACTGAGATAAAATGAACGGAAGTATAAATTTTTAACCCTTTAGCGTACAGAAAGAAAGAAAGGAAGAAAGAAACTTTACTTATAATCGAGTACACGGTGCAGATACATTAGATTTTCCAATTCTTAATGTTAAAATCTTGAGATTAGTGATGATGCTTATTGATAAGGCCTTAAAAGGAATGTTAATGCTCCAAGCGAAATCCCCGTCCTCAGTGCTGGAACGTGGAATAAAGGGTCATGGGGACTCTTCGATGATCGTGGTGAAGGCTAGTCTGCGCTATTACGGACTCCCAGCGTAGCAGCTGCTGGGTTCGTTTCTAATTCGCCGATGGTCAGGCACAAACAGACGAAGGCGGTGACGGGTATCTAACCCGCGTCTTTCTGCATCGCAAGCGGATGCTTTGACCAGTCGACCAATCTGGCGGCAAGGTCATCATAAATTGTTGATACTGGCAGTGATAATAGAGTAGACGGCAGGTTCCACGGTGAATTTAGCGATTCTCATTCGTCAAACTGTAATCACTATTATGTCGGAACAAGACTTAATGATGCCTAATTTTCTGATTTGCCATGCGTGATGCTTATAGGACATGTTATCGGAGAACCAGTTTCCCTGAATAGTTAAGATTAGGTTAGCGAAAAGCAAATGAAACTTACACTATGCCAGGTATCTAATGTTGAATGAGAACGAGAGGTTATTCCTTTGTTTTAAAGTGAATATAATCTTAGATAACACTTAGATAACCTTAGGTGTACGTTAAAGATTGAGTAACTACCAATTCAGAAAAATCATGTAGAAAATTTGGCTCTCATAAAAATGATGATCATGACTATATATCACGATTGTTAGCATAGAAGCTTGTGAATGAAGCTTGCAACCTGTAGGAAAACGTTTCTGAAATAGAGAACCAGAAAAAACATCCTATTTACTCTATTCGTTTATTTTGTTTCGATTAGAGTTACGTGAATGAATTTTGGTGTGGATTCAGCGAAGAATAGTCATAACAATTGAATAATTTACCTGCTAGCATTCATTCGGGTACTCGAGGTGTTCCAAGCTAAACATCTGGAGAGCGCAATGTCGTTTCTGCTGTTGGATATAGAGGTAAAATGCCCAACTTGTCTTCACTCTCTCAGGGCAATCCACTTGTGTCCTCAAGGCAACTTGCTGTCAGTGCCATATATTCACACATTTTCAGGAGAAGCTTGTCCCCTGGGCTGACTGATTGTATGGTTCATTCTGATGAGGGGTACCCGGGAACACAATACCACATACACGGTAAAAAATAACCTTTAGTGGATGAAAGAAATAATGGATTTCTGTATCAAAAATATGGCGCTCATACCATCATGATATAAAAATTTTGGTCTACTAAACTCTATCGGATTTTTGATAGTTCTGTGGAATGTTGCTAGTGAAATAAAATGAATTGGTGCAACTTTGAAGATAAGGATAGGTTGTGGCGTATGATAGGGTGTTCCTCCTTGATTGACAGAGCAGTAGCCATTGCTGATGGATGTGCGATCTTAAAATAGTCAAATTCATTAGTTCAGTAATCAAATGAACTAAGGGTGATGGTCAACTATTTGAAATCGTTGCAAGGGTAGAAAGAAAATGATGATAGTTTTTTTTAATTGTGATCGACTGAGACTGCAGAAGGGCCTGAAAAATAAAGTTGAGTGCGGGTAACTTCTGAAAATATAAATGATTGAAAGCGCTTAAGAGTCAGGGTGTGTTTTAAAGTTAATATTAGTTATTTGACGTTAGCTGAAAAATTAGGTGCACTGATGAGAAAGAAACTCATTTCATCTGTGTCAGATGCTCATGTGTTGAGAAGCAGAACAGGAGGTACGTTGGCAAACTTAGCGGTGTATACAGAATTTAGCAGTTGCTGAATGGATGAGAACGCCCAAAGCACCAAATAGAGTGCAAAGTATTGACAATAAGAGGTAAATACTGTAACTCAGATGTACAATAAATAGTCAAAAAAAGTTTAAATTCAAAGTGATATTAAGGTAGCGATGTTTTGAAAGAGCAGTTTAAGGAGGCAGTGACCAGTGAAGTGTATGGTTTTGGTTCGAACGATGTTAATTGAAGACAGTACCAATAACTAGAGCAAGAGGGGTTAAAAAATTATATTGAAGGGTGATTTTGAATGTATATTCAAACAAAAAAATGGTAATGCCTTTAAAAATCACGTAAAAAAGAAAACGGTGAGTAATATATATGATAAACAATATTGATGAAAAATCGATACGAGTTGGAAAATTTCGAAGAGATTGTGAGAAGGGCGTAAAAAAAACATTGTTGTTGATTTGGTGTGGCACAACTGGATGTAGAAATGACTGAACCTTGAAAGTAACATGATTGTGTGAGGAGCGAATAGTTTTCTGTTCTGTAAATTCAAGTCAATGGAAAGATGGTAAAAGATATGGAATGTCTAGAGTGAGCCATCATGTTGTATCTAGTAGAGCCATCATGTTGTACTTTGAATAATGGGATGGAAGTATTGCAGAAGAGTCATGCCGTGGATAAAAGCAGCCCTCAACAGCGGCTTCTAAAGTCGTTTGGAGTGCAGTGTGTTAGGTGATTTTGACGAGACGTATGATATTAATGTGTTCAAATAGCACGTGGTGTATCGATTTGTGCTCGAGAAGTGAATGGGATTTTAAAAACTGTGATTTGTTTTAGAAATATGATATAAAAGACTATTGAACGGAATGGAAAATAAAATGCGATAAAATAACTGCGTTCTGAGATCATAAATTGTGGTAGGATAATAAGGTTAGAGCTATATTGGAGCACATACGTATAGTCTTATTGAACCAGGTAAAAAGTCAAATATTAGATAATAAGTGTGAAAATATGAATTAATAGATGAAAACATGAAATGAACAAAAAAATATTGCAGCAGGAATGAACAGTTCAGTATATTCTTGAGTTGCTCACTAAGTCTCATACTCCTGAAGTTGAAACATCAACCATATAGAGATATTTTAACTATGCACAGACACTTCAGTCGCTTAAAAGCCTCTCATGTATACACAGACCCCAGGAGTAAAGAAAAGTGGGAGGAAACGGGGTAACAGTCAAATTTTTACGAAATAACAGGTAATTATTATATAAAAATTTCTGACAGAATATGACTCGCTTTATGCAATGGGAAAGAATATGAAAAAAGGAACAATCACACACATACATTTCAAGCGCTTAGATGCATTTTAATCACACACAAGTATTTCAGTCACTCATACACAGTGCAATCTGTATTTTATAATACTTGGCGGTTCCAAACACGGTGCCTCGCAGATGAAGATGAGGCCAATGATGATAAAACTGGCTAGCCCACAATCAACGATGTTCCTGGTCCCATTGAATGGCATGTCACTGAGAACTAAATTGAAAATGATGCTAGATTTTTGGAAACGAGCACTCCGCAAAATGCAGAAAGACCCAAACATTAGCAGAAATTGTACAGTTCAGAACCTTTTTGGAGAAAAAAACACCCTGATAATTCATAAGCTCTTAACTGAACCGAGAGTTATTCTGGAGCATTCAAAAATATGAGAAGCTCTATATTATTGCCGTCCACTGGAAATATTTGATGAAATCATCACCCCAGAAATATACGATCACATCATGAAAGAGAACATCTGATGTTCTGTGCTAGCAAAAACCGTTTTGATACTCTCAGTAGATAAGTTGACAGCATTTTTTGGCGATATCATGTTTTTGAGCTATTTATAAGTTCCCAACCGTGAGAAATCGCTAGTCAAGGAACGAAGATTTGCGCAAGTCATCAATCAAAAATTGCTATGCTACAGTACCCTTTTCAACACCGGAATAGTATTATTCAATTTTGTAAGAACGAAAAACAGGAAATTAATAAATCTGCCAAAACATACAAAGTTCATATCCTCATACAAATGCTGTAAAAGTTCTTCAACAAATTTGGAATTTTTGAAAAAAAAACCTTTGTGTGAATGAAATTTTTGTCCAATGCCATGGACCTAACACAATAGAATGGTTCATAAAAGAAAAGCTCAAAATATTTGGTTACAAATTTTGGGCCTTATGCTGTGTATCAGGATATTGCTACAGCTTTGATCTGTACTATGGCATGGTTCAGAAGGAAGGACCTCATGACGATCTTTCACTTGGAAGCAGGGTTTTGCTTCAAATGCTGCAAGTTGTAGCAGATCCTCGATCACACTGTGTTTTTGATAATTTATTCACAAGTCATGATTAGTAGGTACACATCAAGGATAGAGGCAATGAAGCAACCGGTATCACGAGAGAAAACTGACTCAAAAATGTCGTCGGAAAGAATCACACCCGACGAAAAAAGAACCACGACGTTCTTACAATTACAGATTTGACACCAGATTTGACAAACATAGCTGGCTTGTGTCAAAATATGCATCATCTATTAGAAGAGAAAGTAGTACTGGCCATTATTCACACGGCTTTTCGATATGGCTGTAGTGTGTACGTGGACTATATACACGGTAATTCACGATGAAAACGGTGAAATAAAAGCATTGCTTGACTTCAAAAGGTACTCATGTATTTCATATCTGAAAGGATCTACGGCAAAATAAAACAGCGAAAACAAGTTTGGAAACATCATCCAGATCGATAGATTATGTCTGATTTGACCTTAAAGATCACGTAATTGCTAAACGGAATAGGCGAAGGCGGTGTCAAAACAAGTCTTGTGATACCTAGTAAGCCACTAATTGCCAAAGTGTGATGTAACCATTTGCGTGAACTGCTTTGCTCCTTACCATAATGAGTAAATTTTCTCTTGAATGTATAGCCTCTTGATTTCGAAAATATACCATGTACCTGGTGCATATGTATATGACAGTGTATATTTCGGTTTCTAAATAAAATGAATAACTTTCGTCAACCAATTTGTTTATTTTCACCTATTTTTAGCCATTATTTAAAGTTTTAAACTAATAATAAAAAATCAGCTACCTTGGGATTTAAAGGGTTAATATGTAAGCATGTGAATTTGGTAGGAACTACACTTATTAGAAACACAATAAAATAACTGCATAATGCAAACGAAAAACTAACTGTCAAACCTAATGGCGGGATAAAGAAATACGATATTTCTGATTTTTCTTACATGCCATGAGTTTATGTATAAAAAACATACAGATAACATTTAATTGTAACGACTGATGCTGTGAACCCAAGTCAGTAGAAGAAGGTTCTATGAATCCAGAATGCAGACTGCAGACCCGTAAAAGGTGTGACAGTGTCGTGCCACGCTCCGGTACCCCGGCTGTTTCTCGTTAAAGGAAGAGCGGCTAAATAAATAAATCCGGATATAAATTATACAGATGAAAATGTTGATAGATAACCAGGCAGAGCAGAAATTCTAACCTCGGCACTAGACCAAGCTATAGTAACCTTTGAATCAATTGAGGGAATTTTTATTAATTACGGTAAGTTTGAATATAGGGCTTTTTAACTATGCAATGCACACTTCCCATTTATACATGCAGGTAGAACGGCATAACAATGGGTTTTCCAGAAAAGTCACTGGCATTTAATCACAACTTCAGTATGAATACTTGACTTACCGCTCACGTTAAAAAAAACAGTTGATTCTCGACTTGATAATTGGTGGAAGGTGTGTACGAATCATAAGGCCCCAGGGCGGGTCGATGTAGGTTTCGTAAGTCATGATGTTACATCCCATCACGGTAGACCAGACACGAAGTTTCAAAATGAACTTCGTAGTAGACAGAAAATAACTGACAACTGTGTTCCCGTCCCTTCCTTCCCCTTCCTCTCTTCCAAGACTCCGTTTCAGAGGAATCCGGATCCCAAAGTAGCTTTCTTCTGCCTGATTCAGGTTTGCAGAAAACTGGAAGAGGCTTTTTGAGACTGTAGTATTAATGGAGTTACAGACAGCCCGTGCATTCAATATTTACATCGTAAATCAAATGCCAGCAACTATTGTAACTATTAAATGGGTGAAGTACCTAGATGCATGATTATCTTAACAAACAATACTCAGTTTTAACATACTTTTAATGACAATTTTCTTTGAAGAGGAGGTACTGTTGTCCAAACAATAGCACTCAGAGGTCCGGATTTGGACCGCAGCTCGCCAATTGAGTACCTCTGTTAAGCCCCAAAATAACACGGCAAAGAAGAGTACCTCTGTTAAATCTAGGGAGATGAGTTCAAGCTGCTGGAAACGTCAATTGTAGCTGAGATTGAGGAGTTTAGGAATCATTTACGTCGCTTTAGACGAAATTCTCTCCATTTTGTTGATGTCTCGTAGAGTCAGAGACAGAGTTGCTCAATATATTTCAGATGTGACCGGAATTACACTCTACAAAGTTGTATTATTACAATATTTAACTTCTTTTTAATTTTTCTTGCAGTGAAACTAAGGATCCTGCTGGCATTTCTGACGCTTTTATTAATTGTTTGAAACACCTGATATTTTCAGTGATAATGTACCAAAATATATTTGTCGCTGTACTGCCTCAACAGGTATGCCATTCATCGTGTGTTGGACATGATGGTTATTAACATCAAAGTGCAATACTGAACATGTTTTAATATTAAAGCTTATTGCCAGATTTTGGTCCAATGTAGGAGACGATTGAGTTCGTATTGGATAGTTGCTTTATTGCTTTCGGCGAACGCTCAGTGAGTGCTTCACGTTGTCGGAGAATTTGTTGCTGACTGATGATTCCTATTCTAAATTCCTATTACAAATTGATTATTCCTATTCCAAAGTCGTTGATATAGAATATATGTTCTCTTAGTATTCAGACGATACTCCTCAGATTCTTCAGTTTATCTCAGAATACTCTACTACAATGTATCATTATTCAAAATAATTTTATTTGTGTAATACATCTGATTTATATTCAGCTCCAGAGAGGCAAATTCGATAATGTAAAGAGTTCCCTTCGTAACTGATCGGTGCTCGGAACCTGGAAATATTGCCATGACCGTCCTTCGGCTCCAAAATGCAATATTCAAGATTTTTACGCCCTATTCTGGCGGAGTCACGAAATTTTAGTATTTTTCTGCAGTTTCTTGTTTCAGATTTGAATACGCTCAAGACCTGGGTTTTCGTCAAGCTTAAATCAAGCACTGGGAACGTAAATCAGTCGCTCCATACAAAATTACAAGAAAATACTAATTCTGCCTAAAAAACAATTCACTGTTTAATTTTGAAAGCACTATATTGTCTTGTTGGTTTCCGTGATTGCGTGAATATATTCTACTATTTTATGTATCGCGATGAAGATGATGGCATATTTTCGCATTGTTTTATTTTGTCACGCCCAATCTCCTCGTCGAGACAACTCGACAGTATTAAGGCTAGTCGGGCGATACACATTGTTTTAAGTTTTAGTGAATTTATACTGTACGATAACATTAGGTAGCAGTAAGTCCTTGCTTCTGTTTTGCAACGGTACTTTACAGCAGGTATTCGAACTTGTGCTTAAAAAAAGTAGGCTGACATGCTAGTAAATATAGTATTTCAATGAAGATTTAATATATGAGAGGTTTATATACATTCAAGTTTCAAATGTGTTTAATAGATTTTTTCGATAAAAAACCTTGAAAACTATCGTCTTACCAACAATTATTGAAGAATAACAATGCTAATTGAAACAAGCTAATAATTAATACACTATATGACATTAATTTCAGTCATTAGTGTAAAATGGTTTTCCTATAAACCTATTTAGGTTTTTATACGATTTATTCTGATTTTTTTTTAAATACAGAATGGAGGAGCGAAATGAAGACTAGTAATTTTGATTTGTTTTACATTTTGTCTTACAGAGTAGTAACCTAATTTGCATTTTTCTCACATAAATCTGATTAAAGAATATGGTCATAGAGTATCACCTGGTTGGTGATCGGTTATGTTTGACTTCTTCGCAGTTACAAAATCAGAATTCACGAGAAGCAACTTTGAGTCAAATTTACAAAGCCCAGAACCCAGATGTCAGCCGATCGGTGGTTTACAGGGTCATAGAGCGGTTGAAGAGACTAGCTGTAGCTAGCTTTTTGAAGTCAAGAGACTCCACCGCGACCTGTAAAAATTTCAAAGCTTCCTAAACACAATAAAAGAAAGCAATGTTTCTGTTCGTGTGAAACGGTTAGCGAACTTGTTTTCAAATTCTAGATTAAAAGCCGAACAGTAAAGAGATTGTGCGCGGAGTAATTGCAGGTATCAGCATTTAATATACTCGTATGCAAATACTTACTTATTTCTTAGGCCACGAAAGCTTAAAGGTTTAAAAGATCAAATGCATTTTTAAATCCTGTTGCCAATTCATACAGCAATATGTTTTTTATAAGATCGGTTCAGAAAGACTAAACTGGCCTGCTTAGGATTCGAACTAAAATGAAGGTGCCACGAGGACGACGGCACAATCTTTAAACGGTAAAAACCCGCTTCCGTTAGATTGGCTTTTTATTTTGCTGTAAGAAAATTTCCCGTGAGTGAAAAAATTCATATGTGATTTGGACTTTGATTTAGATTTTTTTAACAAGCAAAGCTATTCCTTGGGTGAATTCTAACTTAGAAATCTGATTTCATGTTGCAAAAAAGCAAGCAGCCCCTTCTGTACCAACAGACGTAGTTGGAGGTAGTAGCAGTAGATTTCAAGACCTTTTGTTTCAAGAAGTGAGTACTTCCTTCCCCTACATCTGATAGAATTTAAGTTTGGCCTCTTGTAGAGAGTAACTCTTGAGCTCTTTTATTCAGAATTTTACTGAATTTTCTCGGTCAAATGTTGGACCAACATTGTTTCATTAACTGTACTTGACACGTACGACTAATATAAGAATCGTAGCTTCATTTCCGCCAGAAAACTCTTAAATTAAAAAAATCAGTAAAATTCATATATTCCACTAGTTTTACACGGATAAATTTTCTGCGTATTGGATAATTCGTCGACGTAGTTTGGGAAATAAATGAGATCTACCTTCATTTTGCATTTCGCAGTCCAGTCTTGGAATGTTATTGCAACCATGAACTAGTGAAATACTGAAAATGAACTTGTGTGATAGCTTATAAATTCTGTTGATATTAGAGAGAATGGTATGAATGAACAAAGCTTATATGTTCGTACAAAGGAGTGAAACAAAGACGTTGGCATATTTTTCCAATGGTTTGAAAAATGTATTTACTCGTGGATCCATATGGTAAAGCTTGTTTCCAGAATTTGCAAAAATTCTACTGAGTTCTTTCATACAGCGTAAATTTTCGAAATTCATTGACATTTTAGTATGTTAAAAACTACGATACAAATTTTACTAATACGCTCTGTCTCAAATATTTTTAAGAAGGTAGAGTTAGGAGTCTTTTTACACAAGTGCTTCTGTCTCAAAAATACGAAATCGGCTACGCGCAAGCAATTGCATCACAGACCGCTGAAGTATAAGAACGTGCTTGGAGTATTCACCATGGATAGGAAACTATTGACTGAAATAAGTACAGAATGAACTACAAGAGTTGTAGAAACAGCCTGTGTTTATGAATTAGATAGGGAGGTGAAAAAACGCAACACTCTTGAATTCGAAAAGACAACAAACCTTAAGTCGTTCCTAGAAAATCTCATTTCGGCAAGTGTTTGTTTCGATGAGTATAATGCCCAATGTCACGGAAGAGCTTCGAACAGGAATTACCTGCTTTCTAGTACAATTGAAGGGTGGAAAGCACTAGTGGACTACTTGCATTTTTTCCCATGGTAAATATAATATATTTTCTACGGGAAAAAATGCAAGTAGTCCACTCCCGTGCTGTCGCTAACACAGCGCAGACAGAGGCGATTACGATCCAGTAGTTTACTATATGAAGGGTGGACAGCACTAGTGGACAACTTGCATTTTCTCCTGTGAGAAAAAATGCAAGTAGTCCACTAGTGCTTTCCACCCTTCAATTTATCATTGAATTTGAACCGTTCTTATGTCCACAAGGATTAGTTGATGAATTAATGGAAGCGAGTACTCCTAATATTTTCTACAGAGTCGAATTTTTTGCATGTTTCTTTCGGAGAGCGTGCTTTCGTCCAAATTCAGCTTAAAATGTAATTAAATCTGACTGTTTTATTCTTGCAATGAATATTGGTCAGTGATTTTTTAAGCAGCCATATCATTGAGTTTTCTGGGCTTAGGTCTTATCGGCACTGAAGACTACAAGGCATCGATTATCTGAATATTGCTAAATGTTACTCCATCCAATATTCCACACATCTTTCCTGACACTAAATTGGCAAAGTTGACAGTGCTTCGATGCATGAAATTCAGACCTTGTGGTTAATATGCTGTGTCTTATAATGGCATAAACAACTGAACTGTCCGTTTGTGTCGACAAATTTCTGTATTTTTTGACAGTTGTGCTGAATATTGAAGAATCGAGTTCGACGACGGTACTCCCTGTCGCCATCTCCGAAAGGGATATTGCTGATTATGCACAAAAAATGCCTCAAAGTTCTATTAGATTACGTGCAGAAGTTGTTTGAGACACATAGATCGAGGTAGTTGTAACGCGGCTTGAGGATTAACTCGTAATCAAATAAATATTTTTGGTAATTAGGTAGGTGGTTCAGTGACACTGCACAGCCCTCTACATCGTAAAATATAATATTCAAGTAAAAATAATTTTGGAAATACTGCAAAACTTTGACAAAATGTAAGAGGCTGCCAAATTGTTAGTTACCTAAATTCTCGATGATCTTGATGTTAGAGCATAACTTCGTGTTTTTTCCTTCGTAAGGCTCTTTAAACTTTTGCCTACTATATCCTACGCAAAAATTATGCACATGCATTAAAGACTTTTGGTAAGTTTTCCTACCTCTGCTCTCTTGATTCAAGTTTGTGTTGTACCATAATCTAACCTAACTACAAGGGATACCATACCATGTAACTTAGTTTTTCATGATTGAAAAATTACACTTCATTTCTAGTATCTAACTCTCATATCTTGCCATTTCTTTTCAGTAATTCACAGTTACCCTTTCTCGTTGTCACAAGAATGTTTCGGTAAAAATTATTCTCATTATCATGTGAACATGATAAAAGTTTCATTTGTATGGTATTGTGAGATCAAATAATCGAACTAGATTTAGCCCAACTTAAATCTTATTAATACAACACGTTGACCAAATAATGAATGTGAAATTTTTTTCAAGTTTGACTGAAAATTGCAATCTTACTCTAGAAATCCCAATTCTGAAACATTGCTAAATGTTACTTTGCAGTACTTTTCATACTACTATTTGTATCAAAATTACTTCAGGTAAGACATAAAAAGAAATTGTAATGGTTTGTCATGTATTTAACCACATTGGCTTGCAACTCACTGTTTTTAAAACCTGATTGATCATATAAATCTGAGTTTTTCTTATTTGAAAGATGAAGTGGCAGCAGCTATGCGACACTATTTTAGTATTTCGTAAGAAATAACTTAAAACTTCTGTTGGGTCGAAGTGACCTCTATCAATGTTCGCAACTTCCTAGTCACACCATGGCTGAGGCTAGCATGCAAAGTGAAGTTCCGGGCTGAAATAAAATACCAGTTTTTCTAATTAGATGGCGCCGTTGTTTATCTTATTTTCATACATATTACCTTCTATCACATAAGAGTTTGTAAATTTAAGACTTCGTGTTGCATTTTACGGAATTAGATGATTAATGAAGTACGTATTTCTGAATATAATCCAAGAACATTAGTATTGTACAATTTTAGTGTCATTGATCGCACTCACGTAGCTATGATTATGACTACAGGTAAAGTTTAACCTAAGAAATTTTGGTACACCGTTGAATTTGTAGACTTCTAATTAGCATAAGTTTCAATTTTCATATGCAAGAAAAAATATTTTCAAAAGGGTAATACATGACAAATAAAGAATGTTGAATGGAATCTTAACGTACACAATTACATTCTTTAATATAATGAACTCGTCATCCTATAGTGGACTCATCTAAGAAATGTTTATCATCATCATAAGAAATGTTTTGTGTGCATCTACCAATTGAGAAATTTTAAGAAAGACGTCGTTAAAGCAGAACGCTTCTTCAGAGGCAAAATATGATAAGAAATATTACATGGACTGTATTTCATGTCTTCAGTGAGCTAGGATAAATAAATGCACAGTTAAAATAATTTCGTAGCAAGTTATATTATTGATTACTGAGATCCCTATAAATGATTGGACCTGAAAACAGGAAGAGTCGGCTGTGAATATGCTCTGAAAACCTCTCTTACAGTGGCACTTAACTTGACAAACATATGATATTAGTATGTTTGATATTAGTCACATCAAGTACTCAGAATTACTATGGATTGGTGGTTATTGATTGGTATAGAACATATTTGATACTTCGTTTGAAATAAAACTGTTATTTTAATTTTCTTGCTGAACTTATGAAAGCTCCATGCTAGTTATGTTCCATTTCAATACAATCTCATAATTTGACTTTGTCAGAACCAAATGCCAATTTAGATGTTTTGTGGTATTCTTACTTCCCACATTGCAGAGCAGAGTTATTAATTACGTAACCACTGGTAGTAAAGAAAAACTACAACTGTCAGAATTATTCCAATTATTGTAGAACATTAAGTTTCAATTACAAAAAACACAGACTGGAATTATACTTTGGTTACATCAACTCAATGTCAATTTATCTAAAAGATATATTAATTGATTTGCTCTTCGATGAATGAAAAATATATCGAAGAGAAGAATGTCTGTTGAATACAATTTTAGTAGACTATGACAAAATTATCTTTTAAATGTTGAAAAGGATTTTTTTTGCGGGAATCGGATGTATCACAAACGCCTTTCACGATAAATTAAACTCATCTCAAATGACTGAAAAATATACCACAAGATTGAAATCCGATGGATCGTCAATAGACTCCATAAAGGTAAATAAAAATGATCAATGGCAACGACTAGACCTGGGATTTTCGTTGGATGCTTTACGTGTAGGACAGGGGAGAAACTAACAAATGTTTTTTTTCTAAATTCGTTAAGAGTACAGTGTTTAATTTGAGTCACATTATTCCAAGTAAAATATTGAAGGTAATCAAATATAACAAATTTAATGAGTTTATTGAAAAAATGTACTGAAATCTAGTGCTAATAAGATGATACTCTTTTATGCTCGAAAATATTTGTACCTGTGAAGTTTTCCAGAAACATTTTAAAAATTCAACAAAGAATGCCGACCCAATATAATTGACCAAAGCTTCATGCATTAATGATTGGAAGAAAATGATTTGTGAGTTAGAAACTATGTTTATAATGACTGCGTTGTACGATTGCTGTGGTGAACAATCCAATATGTATTTTATTGTTAAATTTGTACACCGACTGTGATGAGTTTTTCTGTGTTACTCCATAAACTACGATGTGTTTTTTATGCCTTTAGTTTAACTCTAATATATTTTGCTGCACTGGAGTCTCAACTACAATGTGTCTCACTGTTCCGTACTAGCAGCTACTTATGGTATGTTTTGATGAAGTATTCTATGAATTATGACGTGTTTCTGTGCTGTCTAATTGAATACGCTATATTTTGTTCTACCGTTCTATCACCTACGATAGGTTTTACTGTCCCGTTCTATCGACAATAGTGCATTTTTCTGCGATGTTCCATGAACTACGATCCTCATGTTTCCAGGTATTCTTTTAGCTCTTGATGTGTGCTCTTTCATTTTCAGAGTGTCAGTTTGATTGCTGTTTAATACTTTATAGTTAGAACTTTATTTTGAAATGCCCGACTTCGTTTGAATCATTGAGAATTGTGGTCTTCGAATTCTTTTCTCTGTGCCACAAGACACGCATGCAAACAGATGGAGGGTCACGATTGTTCCCCTCTACGTTATTGTTTCCGGCCATCAGTCAGGGAAGGTTCAGATACAAGCTTTTTACTGGTAGAAAATCGTGAAGAAAACGTTTTCGTCATTCGAATGGGAATTTATGGTAACGTTGTTTCTGAAACGTGGGAGTATAGCAGTCCGTTTAAAATTCTTTAGCGTCTAAGGTGTCCTTTTGAAGGGTAAAAATTTGATCTTAAAAGTAATGGAAGTTTCACCTGAACTTTATGATACGTCCTGAGGGAGTGTATAGTCTTTCTTAAACGTAAGGAAGTAGAACACGTGCACTTATGCGTCAAAGTTTCACTAAATTGTTCCTGAGAGAATAATTTTATTGTCCGCTTCTAAGCTACTAGGAACTAGTGTCAGCTCATTGATGTGCGTGAGCACTTATTAACCTATGCGACCACACGGATTTATCACTCTTGGCTGTGAAATATGCTTGAGGTGAGCTAGCAAAGACTGAACACAGCAGTACGGATGCAAAAACAAATCTTGATTCTTGACGTACTCATGTGACGGTTCAGGTTTGTTCATGGGCCAGAATGTCAGAAATCAGAACCAAGTCCTCTAATTAGATTATATTTAAAGAACATGAATTGTAGGGTACAATTTTAAGCGCTTGCGGTGCATATTTATACGTACATGTAATGTTTATGCATTTAAGAAACAATAGTGGGAAAATATTTCAATGATAGTATTAATAATGCCATTAAAAAAAATGTGCTCCTCATTCTTGTAAAGAATTTCACGAAATTATCTTACATTGCTGCTTTATGGAACTGAAAAATGATCGTTCCGTCCACACGTTCGGTACGCGAGTTTTGCTTCCATATGTGTTCCTGATTAGTGCTAGCATTAATCTTGCAGTTATAGTTGTATGCAGAAAATCATAAGCGTGTAATCATAAGAAGGGTTGTAAAATTTTAAAATTTGCATCAGTTTCACTTCACATTTTTAAAAATGAATGTTTGGTGGTGATTAGAAAAGTAAGTGAAATCAATGTTTTGATATCCGTAGACTTCAATTTCTTCAACCGTAGCCGTGGGGTTGCTCATGTGACTTTACATGAAATTAATGATTTCTAAATTATTCATGTATGAGTAACTTTTTATTTTGAACAAATTATACGAAAACTATGGGAGTGGCAGGGATCCATTTCATAGTACAGAACTCGATTATTTTTTATCGTCAATTAACCATACGAGCGAGTACGATTAGTTAATTAATTTCTTCGGTTTTAGAATAAGAATCTTTTTCAAACTACGTTCATTATAAAATCGTAGACATTACGGTACTAAAAACTGCGGTTTGAAATTCCCAGGTTTTATCTAAGGGAAAAGAACGTTGGAAACATTGACCTAACATTGAATATCGATGTTGAACAATGATAATTATCAAGGAAAATTCATTTTCATCGCCTTTCCATGACGTTGAATATAAGTCCTTACTGTAGTGAAAAGCTTGCTGCTGAGAAAAGGTTTATATTAATGCTTCTTGGTAATCTGTTGCTTTCCCTGGCGAATTAAGTAACAGCAAGGAAAATATTGAATAGGTGTTCTGATTTGGAGATAGGTGAATATTAGCTTTGGTTAGTTCTGAATTTTATTCATAATTGTTGCACAATGCTTTTCTTATTTATGATAATTTTTGCAAGCTCGCCGTTATTAAAGTTTCGACCATCAGTGATGCTTGATAATCGAAATCAACCGTCTGCGTTTTTTTATTGTTCATTGTTTTTATAATCACATTTGTTAAAGGAATACTTTTTGTCTGTGCTGCGTGAATGTATCGTTATAGACTACGTATTTTTGTGACTGTGTGATTTGGCGTATCAGTCACTAGTTGAAAAAAATTAGATTGATATCAAACGTAGCTGAAAATATCTCTACGTTTCAGTGATTAAAACTAAATTGAGAAAGCTTGGTCGTTTGTAAAAACATTTACCGACCTCGAGTCTATTTAACTTCTAATACATAATTCATATTTATGTAGCATTTAAAAAAAAACTACAAATGAAGGAGCTTCCTAACTGGCAAGCCTGAACTCATTGGGGATTGACTTCAGTACAAAGATTTCCATATGGAGTCGTAGACATCTCTAATAGTCGGAAATATAGTTGTAGTCGTAAATGAAAAGCCTTTATTCGAATTAGAGTAGAATTCAGACTAAGATCGTGTTTCGAAGAGCTGGGGGCTCGTAGAGACATTTGATATCCCTGGGGATGTTCGTGGGAAGATAAATCTAGGGAGCCCATGTTTAAGCATCACTTGAAGTAGCACTGTACTGCAGGGAACGACTGTTCCCTGTGCTCTGTGATAACCATTTTAATTCATATAATGTTTATATTGTTTGCCATATTGTTAAAAAAAATTAAAGGTTAATGAATGTTTAATTGATCGATGTTATAGCTGAAATTCTTTGATTGTTTACTAAGTTAATACCAGACATCACAGCAGGCCGAAAGAAGCTATTGTACAATAAGAAATTTTACCACGAAACTTCGAGGTACCGCATAAAGTCGACTAGTAACATGGAAAAGTAAAGGTTTCGATGAAATGTGTATATAACGTATTTATAGATTTAATGAGATCGAAATGAAGTAAAGAACGATCAACTTCTTCTGATTTTTGAAATGCTCATGTAATCTTCACAGAAATCTGGATGCTAACTAATGATTATAACCTACGCTGATGTGATGTGTTAATGTAATCTTTTTTAACTTAAAATTGATGAAACTTCGAATATGTTCTTTGATCAAAGTAACTACTCCTAAATTCCTGTAGCTATTATGACGAACATGTTGAATCTATCTACGATTTTGGCTAAAATCTATGTATACATGTCAAATTCATGATTAAGAAATAGGTTTCAATTTTTTTCACTCATACATTGCACGATACCAAGCTTATAATTCAATTTTTTTGTGTTTTTATATTTTAAAATAAGTAAATTTTAAAAATCAGGTATTGTATACTAACATAATAAAGCATTTAAAAGAGAATGCGAAGCGGTAAATTGATTTTGTAAAATGCATTTACCAAGGATATTAGACAACTTGAGCTGATTGGAGATCCTGACGGAGGCAGAGGGTGAAGAAGATAGGTAGAATTCACTTTTCTTCATCATAAACTCTTTTGCTGAATCGCTGAACATAATTGCTATCTTATTTTCTAGTACACTTCCAGTTACTTTGATTTTTTTTTTCAGTTTTTCTTTTTCGCCGCTCGTTCCTCATTTTCGTTAACAGAGTGGTATGCTTTAGCGTTCATTTCAAAATATTTTGGAAGTGAGTTTGGCAAATAATATTGAAAAGTTTTGACCCACAATCACAGTACCTTTTGCTTGATGTTTCCTTTCAGTACACTCTGATATGACTCAATGTGACTTTTTGCAATGACATTTTCTTATTTGGTTCTTCCGCGGTGCCAATTTCATGCAAAATCTCCCTAGGCTTCTGTATGCGTACCTCTTTCAATTTCGTCGTGAGTTCCTTTTGGTCTTCGTCGACGAACTCGTTGATCTCACGCAATCTACATCATTATTTCGTGTTTGATCAATCCTTCAAAATTACGAGCAGGCACAATTTACGGTAATTTTTTTTTCTACGCAAAAATCAAACTCCTTACTTGAACACTTTACTAAGCCATATCTTTAATTCTAAGGCAAATTAAGATGACTTTTCCCTACTCTTGCTCTTATGAGGTTTGTGCTCTCCGTCACCCCAAATCAGCTGCAAAAAACAAGTGTTAGGTTGAGAGCTATTTGAAATTAGAAATCACAAGCCTGTCTATGAGGTGCACAATAGGGGTAGTGTTGGGTAAAAAGTAAAGAACCTTTAGAAACTTTAACTCCTCGAGCATGTTTTCTCTAAAATTTAGTGTGAGCAGATGTATTGTAAAGAACAAGAAGAATTTACATGGGTAGATTATTTTTTAGATATCCTTCTTAATATCAGGATTAATGACCAGGTTTTCCCATTCCACAAAAAACTACTTGGTAACCAATACTTTCGGGTTTGCACCCACAAGCCTGCAGTTCTTCTTTGAGAATCTTAGGCAATTTTAAGGCTGTGGAGTTTTCTGAATGATTTGCGAGTATTGCAGTCGACACTTGCATCGGCACTCAGTGTTATCTTGCAAGTTGTATCTTTTTCTTATCTGTATTTGTGCAAATTTTCTTTTGCGTCTTCCAGAAGAGCATTGTCTCGTCAGATTAAAGGCTTACTGGGGCATGTCTCCTTCAATTGCCATCATTTGGCATAAGTTTTGAGATAATCCTTAGCTACCTTCACATCCTAGATCGTTTGGTCACCATACCTAACGAAAGTGATTGTCGATCCTCATTTTAAAATTGTCGAACCAACGCAGACTGGCTTTAAAAGACTTTTTCGATGCCTCGACTGTTGAAGTGCCATTGGTCTGAAACAGTAAATCAGCGTAAGTGCCTCGGACCTACTTTCGGAGGATAAACTTTGTAGGGGTATTGCATACAAGCTGCTTCTCCGTCAGCCAACAACAAGTTCACATCTTTTAAGGGCAGATATCCACAGCTTAGAAACTATTGTAGACCCTAGCCTGGTGTTATAGTCCTGGTGGATTCTTTCTGGCTTAGTATTGTGCAAAATACTATGCTAGTACCGTTTCACCAAGTTAATTAACTATACGCCTGCGTCTTTAGTAATCTACAACTTCACGTAATACTTCAATGAACATCATCCTCTTCTTGTTCTCAGTACTTACTTTCTTAAGACCTATGGTTATACATTAAAAATGTGACAAAATCACCACCAGAAACACAAGGCAAAATATACTAATGTACTACTACAACGGGGTAACGGAGTACACTAAACGCACAAAGTCATGTGATACAGCGCATCAGTTGCAGTGATCGCAGCGCCAATTAGTGGCTGCGTACAGGAATTTCGTTCGTAATCCGGATTTTGGTACCGTTGCATTCGTTGGTATATGCAATTTACGTTCAATTAGTTCAGTGTTATTATTTTGTTGATGCTTGTGTAAAATTTCAGCATGTTTCAAACTTTTTGAGCATGCATTTTCTTTCATTATTCTTTGGCGCTCTGAACGAAGCGCAGAACTTCATAATTTACGCAAATCAGTGCCATCAGGAAAATTATTTGTATGACCTCATGTTTTTATTTATTATTTGGTAGTTTCTGAGTTTGAAATTTAATCTGTTGTCTTAGTTTTTTGTCTGATAGTTGATTATTGCCTATTAACTTCAATGCCGAAACAAAATTTCTTATTTTGTTTACTGTCAGCGTTGTAAGTTTGTTGTATTTTTTAACGCCAGGTAGATTCAGTGCGCCAACTTAATTCTAAATGTACTTGGTAATTTTCAAAGATTGTTTCATTGTAATGTACGTTAATTATAACTCATATTAAAGTTTTGTATTGTTTTGAGATACTTGTTTAATTTTTGCCTAGTGTTTTCTACAAACTTCGTCGCAGAAGCCTTTGATTCAGATCCAGCAACGAAAAAAATTAAAGTTGGTTTCAGTGTGAGAAAGTGTCTAAGGAATGCCGGCAAGAAATTGTTTCAAGTTTTGTGATTAGGTTCATGAAAATTTCCAAGACATCGAGTTGTACTTTTCTTTGCTCATGGTTGACGTGTATGTTAAATTTTTCCATTTGAATTCCCTCCGCTGTCAATATCACTATAAAATTAATGAGTAAACCGCTGTTGGAATTATTTCAATTCCACAAGTTAGATTGCTCTATTGAATTTTTGATTTTTCCAACTTCATAAGCGCTATGTGTGAGTGCCTCTGCTTGCTTCATATGCATTATGTTTGATACATTCCAAGGGTAGCAGTAAATTGAAACTAAATTATATTGTGAACGCAGCTATGAGATTTAATCGACCGTTACTTACTTGCTCAGTTTTAAATTACTTATTTAAGCATACATAGATTAAAATCTAAGTTCAAACCAATTTCGTTGTAGAGGAAGACCATGAAATTCAAATTCAAACTGGAATAAGTGCGAGTATATTACACAAACCTTTCAACTTTAACCCTGCATTGTATAATGTTGACAAAATGAAGTTATTAGTTGAACATACTAATCAATACTTAACGTTGCATAGTATTCATATACTGTGAATATAACTTCTGATATGAACTACGTAAGTGAGATTATGATAATCGATGAAATTATGGAATGTAGCAATTAATTCCAAAAAATTCTAAATGATGTTATCAAAAAAGTTAGCGTAATAAAAGTTCACTGTTTGAAGGTAATTTTTTACGCATATGAAAAAAAATTTGCCTATGAACATGAACAAACTCTTTCCTTTACCGAAATGAATTCAATTAAGAAATTCTTTTGAACAACATCACTTGTTCCTAGATAACTAAATTGATAATAGACTGAAGCTTAAGTCTATTATCATGCATCTGTATATTCACGGGGTAATTGCAATCAATCAATTAAGCTTTCATGCCTGTAACTCGTGTTCATTGAAAATTCATCGACCTTCAAGCCGGACATTCATTTCAATTCCTAAATCTGAAGGTTTAAAAAGAAGGAAATGCCATGAGCCTGAAATTCACATGTTTCGCAAAATAGAAGGTTCACATTTCAGTGACTGCATAGATAAACTCAATTTGAGAAATCATGGGATTTCTCTTTTTTTCATTACCTACCTAAGCAGCTCTCAATATTTTCAACTAAGGCGATGTTAACTAAGAAATGGTAACAAAATATTGTTTGATTATTTAGGGTAATGAAAAATGTAGATATTACTGGAAAGATATACTTTTTTAGAGAACAAAATATCTTCGCATCAATTAACAAAATTAGTACACTCTTTCAAATGTTGGAATATTTTACCACTGTATCAGCAGCCATTTTCATGCAAGAAAACAATGTTTTATACTCTTATTTGTCATTTAAGAAGGTAACACCTATTAATAAATAATTTTCTCATGTGTCATATGTTAGAAAATTGTACAAGTAGAAAAAATTATTAAAAATTTGAGTTTTTCATTCATTAAGCAAATTCTATTTTTTGCACCTTAAATTTATTTTAATTAAATTTGTTAAAAAACTCAAATTAGGACTTCTCAGTACCCAATAAAAGCTTCATAACAATACAGAACGCAAGTGGACTTAAAACAAGAAGTGCTTTCGACAATGCCGAGTGTATTCGACTGGAAGACATTTCATACAATATCGAGTTGTGACCTGTAGCCCATAAATGAGGCGTCCTGTGCTCGAAAGGCTAAAATGACACCAGTTAAAAAAATTCTGTGGTATCGAAATCTGGCAGCGGAGTTTGATTTCTGATTGATTTATATGTACGTAATAAAATATGTTATGGGAGTTTCTATTTTGTAAACCTTGTGTGTCAATTACTCTAAAATAGTTTTTCATTTTTGCCCTTGTGGCACTCAACGCTTCAAATATGAGAATGCCAAAAATAATACCTTTATTTTAATGTTTCAGAGGGAAGGAATGCTCAACCATGTCGGCCTATAGACCCCTCCTGTTGCTGGTGG
>VCRD01001872.1:0-12644 GCA_006783055.1 Trinorchestia longiramus
TATCGAAAACAGGTTAGTTTGAAGGTATAAGAAAAGAAATAGAAGAAATTTCGTTCACATGATTCTTCCTAAATAAAAAAACAGGGCTATACCCTCATAACATTTTTTCGGATTTTCATTTGATGATTCGAAATTGAACGAAACTTCGTTTACGCACAAATATTACGTAGAAGAGTACGAAAAACACATCAGTTCTCGCGTATGTCGACTCTTTTTCTTCCCAATAGAAAGCGCATGTAAAATTCAAAATTTTTCACATCATGCAAACAAAAATCACTGTTTTATCGATTTATAAACGAAATTAATGCCCGCAACAAGTGTTATAATCGAAAACAAGTTGGTTCGAACGCATAAGAAAAGAAATAGAAGGAATTTCGTTCCCATTAATTTTTAAGAAAAAAGGTAAGGCTATATCCTTATGACATTTTTTCGGATTTCCCTTTGATGATTCGAAATTGAACGAAACTTCGTTTACGCACAAATATTACGTAGCAGAGTACGAAAAACACATCAGTTCTCGCGTATGTCAACCATTTTTCTTTCCAGTAAAAAACGCATCTAAACTCGAGATTTTTCGCACAACACTTCATTCCAACAAAAATCAAAGTTCTAACGATTTCTACACGAAATTATTATCAGCAACGAGTGTTATAATAGAAAATAAGTTAGTTCCAATGAATAAAATGAAAAACACAGACAACTATCCAACCATGCATACATCCATACAAACCATTCATTCTTACAACCATGTATACATTCATACAACTTTACAAGCATTCATACAACTTTACATGCATACATACAACGGAACAGTCAATCAGCTGTACATCCATTAAACTATGCACCAATCTATACAAATATAAATACATACAACTATGCATACAGCAGTACATAGGTACAACCATACGATCATACATTAATTCCAATATTCATACACACAATCCTACAAACATACATCTGCACAAATATGAATGCACACAACTGTACATACATGCATCCATACTATCAGACATACAACCATTCATTCAGAATAGAATATGGCAACTGGAACGAGCCGTTTTATCTATTTCTGGGTTGTTACCCAAGTCCGATGCCGTCTAGCGTCAAGGCATCAATTACGCACATGCACCTTAATTATACTTTGATATTTCGATCATGTGCGTACACGATACTCCCTTACTAGCATTTTAGTTACGAAAACATGCTGCAAGCATTCATCTATAGGACCAGGATTGAGAATTATATGGAATTACTACTTTACAGAATTGGGGGGTTCCTTTTCCTGAATTTATCGAGACGATTTTTGAACGTGTCCACAGAGCCAGCAAAGACGATATTTTCGCATGTATCTATTCAATCATACATAAATCCGTACAATTTTACAACCATGCATGTATGCATGCATACATACATACAACCATACATTCATCCATACCATATATGTATACATACATCCATTCACCCACTGAACCATACAACCATAGATATAACTCTACAACCATGCATATATCCATACATACATTCATACAACCATACATGCACCCATAAATACATTCACACAGTCATACATACAACTATACATACATCCATTCATACAACCACACATACTACCCTATAACCATACATGCATACAATATACAAACACCCATCCGTACATACATACAAATACAATCATTCATACATACAACTATACATTCAACCTTATATTCATATAGCCATACAAATAATCCATATAACCAAGTATCTATCTATTCCACTATGTGTGCATACAACTATACATACCTACAGCCATGCATACATCTAGACATACAGCCATACATGCATCTATACAACCCTACATACAATCATGCACACAACTGCACATACATTGGTCAATACAACAATACATATATTCATGCAACCAAACATATATTCATAAAATCAAACAGATTCATACAATCATACATACATTCATCCAACGATACATACATCCATGTAATCATACATACACACAATCCCACATCCACACAACTATACCCACACATATATATCCATACCACCATACATGCATGACAGTAAACATATGCCACTGGATTTCTGAGCCACTGCAATGTTGAGAGCCAGCAGCTGCAGTAGCTGCTGCTGGCACTGATGTCCTACCCTGCTTTCAGTGCTGCGATTGAAAATGAAAACCAAGCTTGGCAATCTTTTTGAATATTCAACTGTTACACAAGGACAGCTAAGAGACATTTTGAAGGTGTTAAAACTAGAACTAACTTATTTTTATATAAAAAATGCCACAGAGTTCCTATATTGAGTACAAACCAAAGTTACACCGGCAGTGTAAAAATGATCGTTTCATAAATTAATCGATTACATTGCACTAAACATTAATTACTGAAATGTTCTTCTAATGCACGTTTTGGTGGAGTAATGAGAGCACTTCACCCCAAAAACAGAAAACAGAAAATTTTATCTTTTCCTTTCATTGACCCAGCACAATTTGTTTAACTCGAATTTCGTAGCGATATCAGGGAAAAAATTGTGTACATACTTCACCACAGCTTTAAAAAGTTACATGTATAAAGGCTAACTAAACCAGCATCTGTAAAAATGCACTGTAAAAGAGTGAGAAACCTCTTTAAACAAAAGTCAATCTCCAAAAATACCATTCACGTGTTGTTATAAATACTTTCAGTGAGTTGAGAAACCGTTACAGTAAAAGTCATTTTAATCGGCACCCATGGGACTTTGCATTTGCCGGTTAATATCTCCCAAGTAACCACAAACAATTCATAGACACGCTAGACATTAAAGGAAAACAATATCAATTGCTTAAAGCAGTCAAAGAAGAAAAAAACAATGAATAAATATATAAAGCTCGGCCAGCGAGTGCCGGTTTAAAGGAATTCTGCTGTAATAACAATCAATGTTTCGAAGCAACAGGTATCAATGATGCGATCTATTTTAAGGAAAATGTTAGGAAAGAAGTTATTCTATGATGTTCACAACGTACGTACATTAGCTTCAATAACTTAAGACGCTTCAATATACCTAGAGTACCTATTTTTTTCTTGAACTAGCAGATTACCAGTTTGACAGCCTTCAAGTACAGTAATCTATTAGTGAGTTAATTTTGACCACATTCTAACAGAAATAAAAAGTTTATAACTCTAGTTCACTTACTAGAAAATTTAAATCATAAGAAAATTCCGGTAACTGTTGGACCACCCAAATGAGGTCGCTCCATAAGGCTGTTATCGCGTCTGGACTGCATTCTAATAAACAATTGTTTATAGGCTTTATTCACGCATTGCTATTATAGATAAATCTGAGTCTCTTGCAAGCGTTTACAACCTGGGTGACAAACTGTTCCTAAAAGTTGAATACTTAACGTATAGAGTTTGTTTCAAATCTCATGATCAACTGACAGACTTACCGAGTAATGATGCCATTAAATGTAATCACACCAACTTCGATGTGCACATTGAAATTACAATCAAAAAGTTCAACAGAGAAGAACACGACTGTCCTACACACAGTATCAAACTGAAGCATTATCTATCTTATATTAAGACCTAAATTCTATTTGAAAAGTACAGATACAGTTATTTTTCGAAAAGCCCTGTCACTATTGAGTTCAGATCTTCAAAAATCCACTTGACGACTTCGTACGAGAAATCGAAAGACTGTAGGAATCTTTCACATCTTCTGGCCAGTGAGATGAAGTGGAGTCTGGTTGTCACCAACGTAGCTCGGGATAGACCTCTCAAGATGATCTACCCCTACCCCTGCCTCGGCTGTAGAAGTAATTGATGCCTTAAGCCGCATAGCTGCTGCTTCCACCACCTGCGTAGTTGCTGGATCCATCGTTGGTGTTATTGCTGGCTCTACCAACGGAGTAACTGCTAGGACCACTGGTACTGGAGCCAGCAACACCACCAGTGCCATAGCCGCTGACACCACCAGTGGCATAGCTGCTGACACCACCAGCACCGTAGTTGCTAGAACCAGTGGTGTCATACTGGTTGGAGGCACTAGTATCGTAGTTGCTGGGATATCCAGCCGTGTAGTGATTAGAACTTGAGCCGTAGTTGTTAAACCCGCCAGCGCCATAGATGTTTGAACCACCGCCGACATATTTACTGGAATCTCCTTCTACTCCCCCGCTCCGATTGTAATTTTCTGGTGAGAAGTTGTTGCCTCGACTGCCGCTAAATCCACCTCTCCAACTCCTCCTGGGTGGAGCATTCGCTCTTCCTTCGTAAGGACTAGGAGCTCCACTTCCTCCGTCAGATACAGAACTGTTACCCCAACCCCTAGCACCAGCTTCGTTAAAGTCATCTGCCCAACCATGGTTGAGATAAGGGTTTTCAGCCCCAGAGTCATCATATGACTGCTCAACACCTTGCACAGCTCCAGTTTCATATGCGTTATCATACCAGTCATTCTGGGCATAATGGGATCTGCTCTCAATGCTTGGGATTTGAGACGCTGGTGCACAGCTTTCATCGCCCCATCCGGCTGCTTGTTGGTACCCACTCCCACTAGAGTGAGGGGCCGCCCCAACTCGGGCTCTGCCTCTTCCACGAAAGTCATCCCACGGAGCAGCGAAGCCAGAGACTCCTCGAGAGGAACCACACAAGGGACCACGGAGAGGACCTCTGAGAGGTCCACGGAGAAGACCTCGAACAGGTCCACGGAAACCTCCACGAGTAACATGATCTTCACCACCTTTTCCTCGAGACACGCTACCTCCCCTGCTGAAATGAAACCCTCTACCACCGCGTCCTCTAGAGTCCCCGAAAAAAGCTCGACCTCTCTCACCTCTTAGTCCCCTACCTCTTCCTCTGAAAGGAGTCACGCCGGCGGGAGCCTCCGAGTTCCCCCACGGTCCGCCCCTGAAGCTTCCTCCTCTTCCTCGGCGACCACGAGCAGCAGCGCCACCTCTTAACTCGCGCATTTTATCTCCGTGTTTCTTGGACGACAGATGCTGGAAAATAACAATGTTATTAGCCCACCGTGAAGTGATTCAGTAATTCTTCAGCCTATCAACTTTTATTTTCGAAAATTGATGGTCAGGATCAGGAGGTCCAAAATAGAAGCGAACTAGATTCGAAAATGAGGCTGTATGAGTCTCTCCTATAAACAAGTCTAATGTCCAAATAATAATTACCAACGTCAAGTTGAAATGTGCCAAACGAATAGGTATTATTACTCTCACATGTATACATATGTAGCTTTCCTTTTATACGCTGGATTTTTCCTTTATTTATCAAAAGCCGTCAAAACTTCTCACATCTAACCTTCAAAATTCAACATTCAACAGGGAAACTAATCCGAATTCATGTTACATGCATCCAGCGCAAATGGTATTTCCCTCCTCTTTCCAGTTTCGTTCCTCCTGTGCTCCTTACGGTAAATATGTGCAATGAGTGAGCCTTTCTTTCGTATTTCCTCGAACAGTAAAATAGGCATAAAATACATAATCGAGCTATTTTACACGAAGAACTAAAAAAGTGATACCCTTTTTGAAAATACGGACAAATAAAATATTTACCGACAGTAATTGTACTTGAAAATTAGGCATAAAATCTACGAATACTTAGAAAAATTAGATAAATTTGTAAGCTTCAGCACATCTCCCTTAACGGCTCCCATTATTTCAGTCGCCTCTACACATTGTTGAGATGTTTACAGAGATATTTGTAATTAAGCCCATCTCGCACTTGATTCGTTCATTGTGCTAAAGTTTGACAAATTACTCACAAATTTAATTTTCAGGTATCATTTATTCCGCAAACACTGCATGCCAGTATTTCTCACTTCGGAAAACAACTCGACCGTCCTACTACACCTGCCCACGGCACCTCATTTCCGATCCATTAAACTAATTCCAACATACTTCAACACATATTCTGCCGGCTACAAACATAACAAAGTCACTTCAGCACGTGATGTTTCGCATTCATACTGCAATATTATGCTTCATTATTCCCATTGAAGATCCTCACTTATACTCCCCACTGGCATGTTCATGAGCATATTTGCAGCAAAGTACCGAAACCATCATACATCTTTCATTACCTTTATATTTCATCTCAGTTCTTCTGAATTCATTGGTAATTTATTAAATTCTAACTTTACATGAAAAATTTCAGTCACTAATCACAATCTTCCTGTTACCAGTCAGTATAGGTAAATACAGTACAAGCAACTCCTATTCACTTGAGTTCGAAATACGACTACAGAAAAGCCAACCATTCCCTTTATCACAATATTATCAAATACACACAGGAAAATCATGGCGAATTTTGCAACCGTGTCTCAATCCTGTCTGCATCAGACAACAATCCGTGACTTATTCATTCCTGCACTGATTAACTCCCTATAATTCTAAATTATACTCATACACAGTATTGAAGCTTTAGATAGTATTGGTGAACTATTCATCCACACCATACATACCCTATAGTATACCTACAGGTTGAACTGCAAGATCCATACTTCTCGTTTCGCAGATCCATTTATTTCCAGAACATATTTTCTTTTTAAATGCTTTTAACACATGTGCACAGTCACAAACACTTATCGAACATACCCTCTACTCTGACCAACATTATACTTTCCGTATCCGTTCGCATTCTACTGAGAACCATACTACACACATAGCCAGCCATATACGTAGATTTGATACGGGTTATGGACCTAAATTGTTCATCTTTATCTCCCTGAACAGCAGGGTCACACAAGCCATACAAAAATCAACCGATAAAAGACTTATTACACTATTCCTATTGCCAACAACCATTGCCGAATTGCATGTTCAATATTTTGGATATCATGACTCAAACTGAAATCCTTTTTGGTATTTTAAAAGGTGTCCAATACACTAAACCAGGGGACTGAAGGGGTTAGTGATGTCTATTAAGTTTATATTTGCTGGCCACAAACCTGGCTGAGTTGAAGCTGGGAGTTGCAGTGGGCGTTGCAGGTGTTGCAAAAATAATAGCACCCGTGTTCCGACTCTAACTTCGACACGAAGTCTGGAAGCTTGAAGTCTTCAGGCGTAGTGCCTTCGGTGCCCGCTACGAGTATTGAACATGATTGAAAATCACACTTTGTTTGGGAGGTCGCAACTTGTCATGAGTGGACTGTCATCAAGTGCGATGAAGTTTCTTCATGGCATATTCCGGACAGGAATTTCCATGAAATTCTCTATAAATCATAATCAATAATTGCTAAAGTACGAACACTGTGAGGTGCTCCCTTCACAAACATGTTCAGTAACTTTGGAAATTATTGCAGAAAATACGATTTATTCGGCAGAAATACCATGAAAATTGCATCACTAAGAAATTTTCACAGACCCTGCTTGTTTTAGCTTCCAAATGAGCGTTTCAAGATAATTCCGTAGTATGCAAACAACCGGACATTATTTTGTAAAGCCTCGGTAGAAGCATCATCAACGCTAAAGCCATGAGAAAAGTGAAGCAATTATATGCGCCACAAGTCCACACATGGCGGAGCTACACGGAAGCAATGGCAGAACAGTCAAGTTTGAAAGCAACAACTCACGCATAGCTACCACAAAAAATACTGAAGACACACCTTAGTCTAACACGCAAACTATAACAAGTTGATGCAGGGCCACACGTTATGGGAATTAAAAGAGGGATTGATATATCATTCAGTAACCAGCATTAAGCATGCATTTTCTATTCTTATATAGGATGTAAGTAAGGATTCCTTCTACTTATTAGATTGACGAATGGTTGGAGACCAGTAAAATATTACAGCACACGCATTTAGTTAAAAAACATATTCTAAAAAACTGAATCTACTAAGAATTATTCCATGAAATATTCTGTACGAGAAAGAGGATTGAATTTTGTTTCAGTAAGTTGTGCAGAAATTAAATCGTTCGATTCTAAGATATTTAACGATTGTTCCATCATTAGGAACGTCCAGAAAGATTATTTCTTTATTACTAGACCATCCTGTGATAGCTCCTTCATTCGGAAGGAACGCGCCGTATGGTCTTTATAATAATGGAACATAATCGTTTCTATATTATATTATTCAGCAATTATTCTACACATGCTAATACTTTCTGAGATTGGTTTCATTACTAGATCATTCCGAAACTGCTTTTTCATTACTAGACCCTGACGCGATTGTTCTTTCATTACCAGACCATTCCGCGATTGTTCGTAAACTCCAAGTTTACGACTCTCCCTTCATCAATCGGTCTCTACTGATTGTGAGAACCATTTCGTATGTTCCCTGCTAGTATCAGTAATGACGTGAGTACCGATTGTCATGGTAGATTATTCAATCATATCAACAAAAAGAAAGAATATGGATTAAAATAAAATCACTAATAGAAATTGAACACTTAGACATCAAATTTGCACTACATTCTACGTTTGAAAAAAGATGTCTGGTACCTTTGTGATGAACTATCTGATGCGGTGTTAATACAATTAAATTCTAAAACAACTACTTCTCAACTTCTAAGAACCTTTAAATATGAGAAATGGAATGACTAGATATGAGAAATAAAATAATTGAATAGCACAGAAGAAAAGTTTTTGGAAAGTACATAAATACTACCTAAACACACCGAGTTCCCAAAATTTTGTGTGTACGCAGACCTTCGCTGCACATACAAAATTTTTTTAAATTTTCGAGTGAAAAGAAGCCCCCCTACAAACGTAAATGCACATTCCTTACAAGTCAAGATCATTACGACACGGAACATAATTACAAATTGATGACCAAATCGAGTTCGACTATTTCAAGAAAATAGTATATATGTAAGATAATTTTGAGCACTAACCACAAACCTTACGAACTGAGAAATACTGTCCACTAAACCACCGAAACGTAGAAGCACATTAAACACTTGAATCAGAGTTTGGTTGACTGGCAGATAAAAACGACACTTAGTAAAGCCGTAGCTAACAAAATATTTATATTAAAAATGGGAAAAATCAATGATGAAATCGATGTTCATTATCAAGACTGAAATCGATGTTCATTTCATTTTTTCCATTATCAAGATAAATACGAAAGCACGATTTTGATGTGTGTCAACATTCAGTAGTTACATCAGAGACCTCAGTCTGAGCAGCGCTAAGTGAGGGTTTACCTCTGTGACTATTTAACTTACAGAGAAAATTGTTAAAAGCCGCAACAGACGACCTGACTGACAACTCGAATATTATGTTATTCCCGTCTGCCTGACGGGAATAACATGAAATAAATGTAAAGGGGATTATTAATCCGTCTACAAGTCCATCACTGCGAAACGTTTTCGCTTAAGTAAAGTGACTTCGAACATGGTTTCAACATTTAATTACATTCTATAGTTCATGGTTTAAATAATTACCAATGATCACTATGTAAATGTAAACGCTTTGGCATTTTATACTGATAACTGAAGATTTCTCATACGTCTACTTTGTACCTCATATCTTAACTGAAGTAATAGATGCAATTTCATTACAATCATTACCTCTATTACACCATTCATTCATATACGTTTACTGAAGCGTCACCGATATTTATACAACCCAGTTAAATAGTAACGTGTACAGAAAAATTCAAAATTCTACCATCACAGACGTAAGCTTTAATAGACATAGGACATATGAAGCACTGTGACACAGTCACACAACTGCTTAACTGCATCCACGTTGTGAGTTTAATTAAATTAAATACAACTAATATTCAACATATTTACATAAGAGCCATCAATTTTTTCGTTTTGCTAGTTAATGTCAAGAAGAATAAGTTTGACTCATTTAGAAGCCCAGGTCATCATGAGGTGACATGGCGTGCTTAACAAGCAGTACTGTTGAAAATGACGCAATTAACCACGCAAACACTTTGAGTGTGTACAGCAATATAGGCTGGTGCAAAGATTTTCCCTGCAGCTCGTACATACAATGAATTTATTCATGACAATGAGATGGGATTATACTTAATTGAGCTGTGCTCAGTTACTGTTAGTGTTGGATCAGAGAAGAGTTTGGAGTTGGCGTAGACATCATTCAAAAAATGAGTTGACAAAAATAGTGTCACGCTCAGGCAAAGCCGCAGTCGTTCCAAATTCTCTAAACGTCTTGATCACGCATGGGACGGTAAAACTTAGGATAGTTAAGCATTTTTAAATAGTTTCGCAACTATTTCTTGCGAGAGTCAATTATCTTTTGCCTCAAATCAAGTTGAACTCTTTTATTCTCAGCATTCTGCCGTCACAGTGGGTATGACAATGATGATGATGCTTATTATACTACGTTATGTTCGTTACCTGTACTTAATAGAATATTCTGGTGAATAAATATTCTACAACACTCTGCACATATAATAAACATTGGGAAGTCCCTACAATTAAATGAATCTATAGTTTTAAAAGGGAAATTTTCTATTGTACGAATGTTTTTCTCAATTCATGTTTTCCATGATGTTAAATTTCTTAAACTAAATCTGTCGTTTTGAATATTGAGTTTTAAATTCCTTTTCATATACATAATAAGATATGAAAAGTTTGGAATCCTACGAGCATTTAATTCTTAGGAATGACTACTAAAAGTATTGAACATTATACGAAAAATTTCGTCGCCATCTGCATGAGAAGAGTTGTCAGTGTTGGTACACTGTCAGTGTTGGTACACATAAGAAAAGTTATCAAGATGATAAGAAAAGTAATTTCAGCCCCTAGCACAGGTGCTGTCAGCTACACTTTTAAAGCATCCACAGACTACCACATGAAACGTCTTACCACAGGGAACACTCACCTCCAGCCTCTGCGGTCGATTTCTTCTTCTTTTTCTTCTTCTTCTTCTTAGCGCCCAAAGCATCGGCGCCGTCTGCGCACACAAGCAGTAGAATGTATCAAAAGATCCACATTCATACATCACGCTCATAAAATGAATAGAATAAAGTCTTAAAACAACATTGGCATTTTTTTGAATGGCGCAAAAATACATCACGTTTAACGACACCCAGTCAATAAAAAGTACACCTCGTTTTATGAGACCAAATACATCACGTTTAACGACACCGTCAATAAAAAGTACACCTCGCTTTATGAGACCAAATACAACACGAGTGCTCCTCGCACCATGAAGGCAGTGGCCGTGAAACACAAAAACCTCACCAACACAAACACAGAAGTCAATACCTGCAGTGGGAGCGTCGACAGCTTCCTCTCCTTCAATGCAAGGTTTCTTAGCAGGCGGACCAGCTGAACCGTCGTCCTGACGGCCACGCTTTTGAGCGTTAGCGCGGTGCTTGTTGCCGGCCATGTGAGTAGCCAGCAACTGTGAACAAAGCAAACCCTGAAACTCGAGTATGAAGCCAGAGGGTAAAACTGAAGTATGAATTTAGAGAGTGAAACTGAAGTATGAAATTAGAGGGCGAAACTGAAGTATGAAATTAGAGGGTAAAACTGAAGTATTATGAAGTCAGAGGGTAAAACTGAAATATTATGAAGTCAGAGGGTAAAATTGAAGCATAAAGCCATAGGGTGAAAATGAAGTATGACGCCATAGGTTGAAACAGAAGTGTTAAGAAATCAGAGGGTAAAATTGAAGCATGAATCCATAGGGTGAAACTAAAGTAAGAAGCCAGAGTAAGAAAGTAGTTCACATAATCGATGAGATGGAGTATTCCTACTTCATGGCGTCCAGTCGTACAGTTACGATGGTCCTAACAAATTTTATGCTCACGAATGAAAGATTCGAAGTCAAAAAGACAAACATCACATTCGAGTTCCAGTGTTCAATGCTAGGCATTGAAAAATGAATAGACCCGAATGCAGCAGCTGTATGTATAGAGAAATTATAATTTCTTATTTTTTTGGACAGAAATCAGGATTTTCTCAAAGAAATAACTAATATCTTACATTACATTACAGTTGCATTAAAAGGTAATAATTTAATGAACTTCCCATTCACAATGATCACATTTCATGAAAAATCTTTGTAATAGTACAATTTCAAAGCCTATAAAATCATTCATTGTTATGATAAATGCGTTCAAGTTAGTAAAACCTAAGTGAGGATTCCAAGTTAGCACTACTAGTCTCAATAAATTAATATCAAAACAAAGATAACAATCCCTTAATAAAAGATATTTTAGGACAAAAGTTGAAAAAATTTTCAAAAGAAGTTCGCATACATTTCTTTTACAAAAACTTCATCTCACTATTCCTATTGAGATGTAATTCATTCTTTCTTCAATCAATGCAGTTTTTCCAAACATGTTGTCAGACATGAGAAATATGAAGTGTTTTGAAAGTGAAATTCCTCTCTAGTAATAAACTCTAGTAATGATATCAACACCCACGCATGGTAAAGCTCAAACCCCCCAATGCCCAAAAGGTTAAAAAAAAGTTTTGATTACAATATTAATCCACAGCAGTGAACAAGATTGATACAATCAGTTGTCCTGACTAAACGAGAATGTTTATTGCGTGAAGCCAGTGGTTCAGTAGGCTTTCTAGTCTCCACAACTGTACAATATAATTTTTATAGAAAATAAACCTGTTTATCCCGTATATGGAATCTAATACAATGATGGCTAAAGAAACACCAACTGAGCGATCTAAAACTTGAGGAACACTCACTGAACGCGCCACAGCTTGAGCAACACTC
>VCRD01001872.1:12893-41576 GCA_006783055.1 Trinorchestia longiramus
AACACACACACTGAGCGCGCCACAGCTTGAGCAACACACACACTGAGCGCGCCACAGCTTGAACAACTGAACGTCCTTAAATAATAGGACTAGAAGAGAGAGTGCTATCTTCTTCACGGTGCATGTATTTCTATTATTATAATATATTATATTATACAGTCCGTCCCACAGGTCACCTGAGGAGAGTTGACAGTAATGTCGCACACGATGCAGCGGATGACACCGGAGATTTCATTCCTCTCAAACTCGTGGTTCATGGACTCCATGCTTTTCAGTAGCTCCACACTTTTCACCTGTACACAAAGCATCCAAACTAGTTTCCTCATTTCATCAACACACACGAAATTTATCCTACCACATGATCAGCGTCAAAAATTTTGAGTACTCGAAAAGTAAGAGAAGGCTATGGCTTGTACTGAAAAAGTTTCAAAATGAAAATAAATCAAACTTCCATTCATCCGTAATAAAAATATTTAATTGCTAGTATATTCGGTTGGAATAAACAGGCAGGATCATTTGTTGAGATACTTGAAAAAAAATATCTTTAAAATACATCTACTAGTTGAAGTTGTCAATGAAAGGCCTATTTTTGTTTTTCTGGTGATAACTGTAGTTTGTGTAACCTAACTGCATTTTTACAGAAAAATACCTCTAATAGTTAAAGATTTGTTATTCAATAAAACAAAAGCTTACAACAGATTGAATGTTTCTATTTGAAACAGTAATCACCAGCAAACCGAAATAAAAATTACTACAGTCAAAAAGTTAGAGAAAAACTATCATTGCAACTAATTAATTTCAGTTTTTGGTATCTTGATGACAGAAATGAGCAAGTAGTTAGCTACATTTTTTTGCGGTTGATCATAATTGTCTCTGATGCATTGCTCTTCTTTGATTAGGGCTTGAGGGCCAACGTCAGTTGGGGGCTTTGTTACAACCTTTAATTCCCTTTAAGATACACATATACAACAGAGTGACATCCCAGAGTTGTTAGCCTGTGTGCCAGGCTTGTCTAAGATAATTCCTCAAGGACCACTCTGGGTCATTCCATGCAAAAAATGCAAATGGCACATTGTCTCAAAGCTTGCCTTCCAGTTAGGCAAAGAACAATGTCTACCAATGTTTCTTCCTCTATTAGAGATGACAAGTTATCTCCCAATGCTTCTGTTTTGAAAGAAAGCAAATAGCATCTAATCCCTGGATGCTTTTATCCTTCATGATAGCACAAGGCAAGTTGTCATCAATGCTTCAGTCCAGAAGAAGAAATCAATTTTTAACCAAATAAATGACAAGGTGTTTGCCTCAGTTCTCTGCCTAGTAAAGCAAGTATCACAAACCTTTTTCTGGTGCTTACTGCCCGCTATGTGGCTGTCAAACACAGATGGTGAAGAGAAGCTGAGATCACACACATCACAGCGCACCACAACCTGCACACAACCTACCCATCAGTACATCAAGAACTCGCACTTAAACATAAAATTCTAAGCATAATTGTAAAGCATCAAAATACAGATATAAAAGAAGATTCTGACACAAAAGGAAACTTAATAACAACCTGATAATGTGAAACAGCAGTGTAGTTATACAAATGTTCAATGTTTAATAAGACATAAAAAATTTCTAGGCTAAAGAATTGCAGGATTTTATTCAGAGAATAAGAAGAGCTATAGAATATGAATAAGGGATATAAAACTGAAAATTGAAACTTCAACCAGACATAACAAAGTCAGTTTGCAGATATACAGCTTAGTAAGCCAAATACATTCTAGTACTCAACCTGAATAGAAAATGCAATTGAAGAATATAATGAAGTCAAAATGTTAAAATCAATCCAAAATGACTGAATAAGCGAGAAATACACTTTCAGTAAATCAGACGACTCACCCGAGGTGGTTTTGCTGCTTGAGGAACAACAGCACCAGCTGCTGGCAGTGCTATCTGGGCCATTGTGTCCCCATTTGGGCTCATTTCGTCTAACTTCATATTTATCTCATCAGATGCAGCCATTGTGAAGTTACTGTTGAAGAGAACATTTGGTTAGTTGGCAGCAAAATCAAAGGCATGATACATTCAACTCTCTAGAAAGCTTTCAGGCTAACTGAAAATATTTGAAGCTAGAGGGGCAGCTAGAGCACCTCTTCTTGATCATTGGAAAAAGCTACTTTGCACAATGAAAATTATTAAAAAAAAGTGTCTTTCAGTGTAATAAACACATGCACTGAGCATAAAACCTTAACATATTCCCTACAGTTGTTTAAATAATATACCTAACAGTATACATATGTACCAACATGTAGTCAATATTTTAAGCTACAAAAAATGAGCATTTAAAGCTGACTTACTTGACAATGTTCATCAAAATAATTTAGAACTCTCTAGATATACAAGTTTATATCTTTTTATAAGCAAGAACCTGCAAGGTTCACATAGAAAAGATAAGTAACAACATTCACAAGGGGAAACCTGGCTCACTTTCAAAAAACATGCACAAGTGTAACTGCACGGATAAACATACATACAATACCAGCATTTGTATAAATGGTCAGAATAAGAAACAAAAGCTTTAACATTCCCTACAACACAATTTCATCAATGTAAATATCACAACCCATTAACATAATAAGTATAATTGATTAGCTCTCTTTTAAAGTTTATTCCTGTCAAGGGAGAATTGTTTTAATTTATGAATGGAAAAAGGAAATTGCAACAGGTTCTGCACAAGACTTGGAGAAACACATCAACAAAAATTACAGAATAGCATATGAAGTAGTTGAATTAAGGTAGCCAACACTTAAAGCTCTCTAGTTCATTTAGTATAGAAAAATCCAAATTTAACTCAATTCTCTTTATTTTGACATTCCATTAGTAGATATGATGGCAATATACCATGGTGTATCATCTGAAAGTGAAATGAATGAACACTTCAATGGTTCCATCAGTTTTGAAATTTGTTGAAAGGTCATTTAAATTCTTTACAAGCAGGTAAAAACATCAAACACATGAAATAATAAATGAAGAGCCTTAGTCAAAAAAGAAAAGGTAATAATGTTTCAAACAAGTGACATGTATATTACTGTAGCATTGAATGTAAATATTAAAAGAAAAGTAAATGTTACCTCCAGCTTTTTTGATATGTTAGGTTCTGTGGCAAGTGAGACAACCTAAATCAGCACAACAAAAATCTACCATTTGAATGCCACAACATCATATAACAAATGAAGTTTCATACCAACACCACAAGCCACACTTAACAATGTTAGATTCTGAGGAAGAAACAAGTTATTTCAAAACAAGTGAAAGCAGGTCATGATGTGGATTAGTAATATGAGGATTAATGTCAATCAAGCAAGAGTTGAAGAAAGTAATAGGGAAGGGAAGAATATGATAAATAACTCATTGATTGCAAAAAAACATTTACTTACTGATAAAAGAATGGTGATGGTATGAAAGGCACGTAACTTTGCTGCTGTTGAATGAAGCCAAAATGAAGCAGTTCCAACTGGTACTTGAGATTCTCTTGAAGAGCAACCTGAAACACAAGATGAAATGCTCAATGGTAGAGTAACTTTGGAGGCACATGCAAAATAAACGTTTATTATATTATATTATTAATAAAAATTTAATAACTTTTATAAAATCAACAATTTTGAAAATCCCACAAATGTTTTTAGTCCCAACAAAATATTCCAATTAAAAAGACATGTCATGCAGTCATGCTTGCAGTTTTCTAGAAGTCTAAGCCTGAGAGTAGATTTGATTACTCTATTTATTCCTGAGATCTTTAATAGCCATGATGATGTTTACATTGTGTTTTATAGATAACTCAGTGTTAAACTTTCTAAAAAAGTCACTAGAACAAGAACACCATTTAATCTGCAGAGAATGTTAAGTGCATTATCAAGGTAAACTAGTCAAAACCATTAAAATAAAATTTTTGATATTAAATCTAGAGGAGAGTAGATAATGATGATAATGAGTAGAGTATAGAGTATATAATGATAATGTATATAATATTCAAGTTCACCACCAAAAAATTAAAAGATAGAAGTTTATTGGTGTATCATCTAAATGGATTAATATTACCAACTTAGCTACCAGTCTCAACCTTGAATAGCTTGAAATATATTCAGATATTCAAACAAAAGGTGTCAATATATAAATAAAGTAGAATTACGCACAAATCAGACCATACTGCAAGGAGGGATATGATAACTTGATATCTCTTTTCAATATACAGGGCTAACAATCTTTAAAAATATTTTCTGATGCATTTGCATTCTTCCCTGACAGTTAAAACAATGTGGCAAAATATTCAAGCATGTACTTTAAAATTTAGAAACTATTAAGCACTAATGTTTGACATCTAAGTGTATTAGGCTACCACAACAAAACACCTATAATGCCCTCATGGTTGACACAAATCCATTGTTCAAAACTCTTGAAGGTTGTTATTGAAGCTCAAATTCATTGCAATAGATATTAAAATAATTGCTGTTTTCTTTAATAACATTTATAGGCTCAACCAAAATTTGCCAGCACGAAAGAAAAATTCAAGATGAGTAATCCAATCACCAATAAAAGTTAACTATGTTAACAAATTTTTCTGTATTTTTACTTACATAATACTTTTATAACAATGGGTTTTATCAAAATTTTATCTCAAGTGAATGCAACACTATACTAGTTAGGTGAGCTCAGCAAAATTTTACCTTCAAACACAATACTTACGATACCAATTTATTCACTATATTAAATACACTCATAAGCTTACGAGTAAGAAATTACGTTAGCTCTCCACCATCCATTAACAAACAATTCTCAAAAGAACAGAGGTAGATGCATAGAATCAAACGTTTTCAGCGAGATTCAAACATACAATAGCAACCAACAAGAGAAAATTGTTAACAAGCGTTGTTATCAAACCAAAACACGATTTGTAAGGGTAAACTTTTCAGAGTATAATACTCTTACCCTAAAATCTGTCAAAGAAAATATTGACCTACAATTCTTACCCCTAATTTGTACAGCCATTTCCTTGTCTACTCCTAATTATACATAAGAAAAACTTGAATATATCGCGCACGGAATCTAAATAATAACATGGATGACTCGAGAATAATAAATGAATTTTGCTGTTAAGGCAGGATACAAGGGAAACTTTAAGAAAACGACCATACAACCCCTCCCATAAAAGGCTTAGTTGGATTCTGATAGAACAAAGACTGCTCATTTACAGGGTTGAATATGTATTTGTTTCTTTATATCGCCCTCAAAAACCGCAAGAGCTGTCAAATTTCTTCCACACACAGACAGAGACTGACAGAGATAGAGTGGAATAGTAGAGAAGTTAAGATAGGCAGAACTAAGGAATATAAGTACTTGGGATGCATGTTAAGTGAAGATGGATGTGCAAGAGCAAAAGGTGAGAAAGTGGTTAAAACTATGCAGTGGTGGGGAAGACCGCGCAGTGTGGTCAAATATAAAGCAAATAAGTATGAATGTGTCAGAGGAATTTGAAAGTATATTGCGGTACCTAGCATAACGTTTGGCATGAATGTTATGGCATGGAATGGAGGAGACCTAGAAAAGTTGGAGGTGCTGCAGAATAGCGTAGGACGTTTGGCATTAGGCGCCTCAAAATGGAGGGCTGTAGAAGCTATTAGAGGGGATCTAGGGTGGAGTCTGTTTTCAAAAAGAAGGGCAAAGGCTGTGTTGAATTATAAGGTGAGAATTGACCGAATGGAGAATAAAAGGTGGGTGAAACAAATCTTTAATGGAATCTGAGGGAAAGTCTTTGGGAGAAAATTTCCTGGGGCACGCAAGAAAACTGAAGATTCAGAAGACTGTTCGTGTTAGTAATTGAAAGACCTATGGACGATTGGTTATTGAGAATTCGTGGAGGTAAAGAACTGGAGTGGGATTGCAATAAGTGGAAGAAAGAAATTGAAAAAACTAACCAAAGAGTATGATCTGAACAAATAGAAGCGTAGTATGAATGGGAAAACTACTATAATTTAGTGTGCCAGTAAGACTGTACCAAGGTTTGAAATGTTTTATGATGAAAGTTTTGGCAGCCAACTCTTGTTTGCCGTCAGATGTAGGGCATTAAGTGTGAATAGACGTACATGGAAGTGGAATGAGGGGAATACAAGATTATGACTGCAGTGTAACAGAGGAGTAGAGAAAACAGTTGAACATCTAGTCTTAGAATGTAGTAAATATGAACATGTGCGAAAGAGCCTCATGGATGTGGTACATGAGCATTATGGAGAGAACAAGTGGAATGCAAGGTGTGTTGAAGGGGACTTTGGTATGGGATATCTTGTGGGGTTGGATGAGGAATGTAATATGACTGTTGTAGATTAGATGAAGTATTTCTTGGTGCATGCGTTGGATAAGCGAGATTGATGTTGATTGGGCAGTTTCTTTAAATGTTACTACCTGCAGAGCATTGCGTGTGTGTGTTGAAGGGTATTGGAGGCCATTACAAAGGCCCCAGCCAAACGCTGGCCCTAAAACCTAAGTTTAACAGCTGGAAGCAAAAATCCAAACCGAAAACATGATGTTAAAGTAAGTTTATGCTCATCTGATACTGGACAAAGAGCTTTATCAATCTGAAGTACATTGCCTTAGAATAAACTGCCTACGCATTTAAAAGGAAATCAGCCACTAAAGAATTTGAAAACAAATGTGACACGTTACTTCAAAGTGGAGTTCCAAAGTAGAAAAATTATGAGATTTTCCTACGTTGTAGTGTCCCATCATGACCGCCCTAATTTACACTAGCGTAGCATAGTGTATCGCATGACAGTAGGACTAGGAGTGCTGAACGAGATTTTGTGATAAATTTCATGCAGATTTGGCAGCTGAAACGAATATATCAAATGCATTCAATTTCATGATCTACAGAGAAAAAATCAGTGCATTTGTGCTTGACCATCGGCGGCTAGAAATGTCCAGCAACTACTACGCTGGACGCCTGGTATCCCAATCCGAATTTTATCGTCAATTTACCGGTGATAATCATCGGTTTGCGGTGATAATCATCGTTTATAGTAGGAACTTTCGACGATAGAAATAGTACCGGTTATTACCGGTAATTATAGGTATTTCCAGACGATGAAATGTTCGCCGACGATATTAACTGGTCTTTACAGTCTTATTCCTACCGTCATTCCAAGCATAGGGAAAAGGCGATAAAAATACAGTCTTTTTCACAGAATAATTATCGGTTTATCGTATGATATCATCGGTTTATCGTAAGAAAAGGCGATAATTACCGGTTAATTCTGACGAAAATTAGCGCCGGTCAGACGATTAAATTCGGACTAGGATGTGCCACACTTCCACCGCGCTCATCGACAAGCCTCTACGAGCCTTCAATCCACGCTGAAGCGCAGAGGACGGAGATCTCGCTGGGAGCATTACTACTACTCTTACGATCTTATAGATAAGCATCATTACTACTCCTAAGATGTTAACATTAAGAATTTAAAAACCAATGTATATGAAGTGTTTACTCTATTGGAAATCAAAGTTCATTTTTTGATAAAATGAAACACGAAGGTTAAATCTTGATTTCTTCCCATTAAAACCAGATACTTTAACCGTGCGTAGTTGTATAATTTCTTCATGAATAAAGTTTATTAACATCAGGGGAATTGAAATAACACCACAAATAAAAAATGTATTCAGAGGTGTGAATATCAATTAGTATTTTCAAAACTTTTCATTGTCAAAGTAAGGACGTAATATTTTTATTAATCCTGGAAATACAAAATTTTAACCAGCAATTTATAAAACATACGTATTTAAATTTCTCGAGTTAAACATATGTCACCCAATTCCACTGGCTGAAGAATTCTGCCCATTGATTAAACAAAATAATTAAATTTTGGTGAATAAATTCTACAAACTCGTGCAATACATACACATGCAATAATTTTTGTACAATAAACTTATCTGTTTAAATGAAGTTTTCACTCTATATCTGTGATCGTTTCACTAGGGATTTTTGTTTGCATGACCATTGTTCTTTTGTTGAAGATACAGTAACTCGAAGCCAGTAACTGCTCACCTCCATATCGTTCGTAGATGGAACCGACTCTGGTGAGACCTCTGGCTAGTCCGTCAATTGCCAAGTCTGAAATAGAAATAAATAAAATCAGAGTATGGCCAGTAAGACGAATAACTTGAGCACAAGTTATGTAGCTCACTAAAAGTGTTTGAAAACCACGAAGTTTTCGAAACAACGCCGCAAGAGGAGCCGATTATGCACCCGGTAAAAGACAAAACACATGGATTATAAAGGGTGTGGCAAAAGTCACATGATACATTTAGAATTAATTTATGCAAAAACTACTTGAGATAGAAACTTCGGGTACATTGCAAACGAAAGAAAGGATTTTGGAGTTTTTATTTAAATAGGATATCATCTAAATGTCCACCATGTTGGTTTATGCATATGCGCATTCTTTTCGTAACAGAATCCATCACATTTCTTAGCATCTCGGGAGGAATGTTGCGAATCTCTTGAGAAATGTTCTCTTTCAAATGTTCCAAAGTACGAGGCCTATTAATGTATACTTTTGACTTTAAGTACCCCATAAAAAGAAATCCAAAGGGGTCAAATTGCAAGATCTAGGAGCCCAAGGAATATCACCAGAACGTGAAATTAATCAATTTGGGAAAATTGTCTTCAAAAGTTGAATTGATTCCTTTGCTGTATGGATGGTTGCACTATTTTGTTGAAACCACATATTCCCATCTTGAATTTGAGGTCTTAAATATTCTTCAATGAATTTTCGATATGCAGTTCTAGTTACAGTCGCAGTTTCTCCATTCTGATTTAAAAAAAATAGGGACCAATAATCCTTTCACTTGTCATACCGCACCAGACAGTAACCTTTTGTGAATGAAGTGGGATTTCATGCACAATTTTTGGATTTTCAGCACTCCAATATCTACAATTTTGTTTGTTCACATAACCGGAAAGGTAAAAATGTGCCTCGTCAGACATTAACAAGTGCGATATAAAATCATGTGCATCTGAAAGTTGCAAAAAGTTCCTTGCCAAATCTAAGCGCTTCTGGTGGTCAGTGATTTCCAATTTTTGTGTTAATTGAACTTTGTAGAGATGAAATTTCATCTGTTTCATGATTCGACTCAATGACGTAACGGAAATTTGTAGCTGGTTTGCACGTCTCCTTAAAGACGTTCTTGGATTTTCTTGAACATCGTCATAGACATTCTGAATAGTGATTTCAGATCGTGCTGATCTTGGTCTTCCAGAGCGTTTTCTATCGCTTACAGTGCCAAATTCGCGAAATCGCTTAACAATATTGATAATGCAGTCATATGATGTACCACTCTTAACATTGAATGTTTGCCTATAATTTCGTTGCACTGTCACAATGGATTCATTAAAAGTGAAATAAGTTTCCGCAATTATTGTACGTTGTTCTTTGGTATAAGTGATCATCTTGAGGGGCATATTTCTTGCTGTAGGTAACTGTAGTTATATTGATTAGAACCGTATCACGAATACATGTAAAAAAATTCAGAATTTTTTCTTTCACTTGCAATTTACCTGAAGTTTCTATCTCAGGTAGTTTTTGCATAAATTAATTCTAAATATATCATGTGACTTTTGCCACACCCTTTATGTATAAAAAACGTGGCGCTGTGCAGGAATGATTATAATCAAGAACAAATCTGAATCGCAAATACTGAATTAATTGCTCACATATGGGGCTACGCCAATCTCAGTAGAAATGGCAGCGGTGAGCGCAAAGATTTACTTTAATTTAGTCTCTCAACATTACGTTAAAAGGTAATACTGAAGGTACAAGCTTTGTTAGAAATCGTTCTAACAAACACCATATAAAATTAACAGCTCGAAAAGCACAAGTATGTATGTAGAATAAAACGGAATAGAATATGGCAACAGAAATGAGCTGCTTGGTTCTTTCTCGAGTTGCTACCCAAGTTCCCGACCGTCTAAAGTAAAGGCATCAATCACACACATGGACCTTAATCACACACAAACATTTAAGTCACGCGCATTGACCTCAATCATGCAGAGGCATATCATTCACGCATCCATACCTCAATTCTACACAGGCACCAAGAGTTAAAAAGGATATAGAATTAGTACTTCATAATACTGGGGGTTCCTTTCCAATATCGAAAGAGAAGAAGAATTATGAATGCATCCACAGTGCCAGTAGGAATTATATTTTCGGGCAGTTTGGTTTAGGTTCTGAGAATTTTCACTGGAAAAAAGTTTGGAGTCCGGGATGTCTTGAGGTTTCTTATTATTAATTTTGACCGTTATATCTGGTTTGTAAGTTCTAGTCTCTGTCGAAAAGCCCTTCCAGTGTAACACCATTAAAGCTGTTGAAATTGTCCTCATGTTCAGTAATATTGATGAGCGTAATGCAGCATTAATATAAGGAACGTCTGGAGCTAAAAGCTCCCTCAGAAATGGAGTCACATAATAAAACTTTAACAAAATATCTAAAGATGATGGAAAATCGACTAATATCGATAAAAAAAATTATTTTAACAAGTTTTCAGGAACTTTGTGGGAGCAATTTCAATGCTCGGATCACGGTGAGAGCAAGTGTTTTCAATTTCCGTAGACGACACAAGTCAAGCATTACTTACACCTGCAGACGACACAAGTCAAGCATTACTTACACCTGCAGACGACACAGTTCAAGCATTACTTACACATGCAGACGACACGAGTCAAGCATTACTTACACCTGCAGACGACACAAGTCAAGCATTACTTACACCTGCAGACGACACAAGTCAAGCATTACTTACACCTGCAGACGACACAAGTCAAGCATTTCTTACACCTGCAGACGACACGAGTCAAGCATTACTTACACCTGCAGACGACACGAGTCAAGCATGACTTACACCTGCAGACGACACAAGTCAAGCACTACTTACACCTGCAGACAACACATGTCAAGCACTACTTACACATGTAGATAACACAACAGATTAAGCATTACTTGCACTTGCAGACAACACAACAGATTAAGCATTACTTGCACTTGCAGATAACACAACAAGTTAAGAATAAGTGCTGCATTAATAGTTTAGTACTTTTCGTAACATATCACACAGGCTATACACTGTCTGATGACCTTACTATAGCTATGCAATTTAGACTAAAATATCCATGACAATGTTTGATATAATCCATGCATTAAGGACTTGAACAGGCTGCCAGCATCATCAGTTAGGCATAAAATTCATGCTATTCTATACATGCATTACAATAAAGTATTTCGAGACAAGAGAGTTTCATTCGTACTAAGATAATTTGTAAGCTAAACAATGAAAGTTTTTCTCGATAGAAATAGAAGTGTTTTAACTTTGAATAGGATTTCCTTTCCCTTTCGTGACCATATAACTCATTCGAAGGAAGTTATTCGATTAAGATTCAAGCTCTTCTTGCGTTCTATGCAGTTCTCTTCTTGGAACTAGAATTAAAGTTTCTAATTGCATTACTTCCTCACAACAGTGGCGTCTCCAAGACAGTTCTGCGCTGAAATTGAACCATTCATGTGATTTTACTCAATATTATTTCACGTATGGATTACACAGCATATTTAAAGAGTTATATTGCATTAAATATGAAATGCACCATAAGGATTATGGACTACATTGTAAATATTATGGATTACAATCCCTTATTATAAAATTAATTACATGGTTTACTGATGACATTGCAAATATTACAAATGGCATTGTATTAATCACGGAATGTATTGTAGGGATTATTAATCAAACTTACTGCTAAAGTTTCAAATTGCGTTGCAGGAATTGCTTTTAACTATATCCTCACTTATTCGAAGTCGCAAAAATGCATCCTCTCATCAAAGGATTTGATACAGCAACATTTACCAATAGAATGAATACTAATTACATGTCTAAGGTTGGGACATTTTCCAGATAATAAAATATTTATTTTCAACTCGCTCGACAACTAAACGAAAGCAATGTGTGCAAATTTCAAGGAGAATGGGTAAGCGAAATGTCATCTGAGTACAGAAAGTATGGGATGAGGTACACTTGCGTTTGTGAGTGTAGAAGAGAATGGAAAATCTAACTATGGAGTGGTTTGCCAACAGTAGCTCCTTGGAAAAAGTGGAGGTGCCTTCAAAGCTCGGAAATCAATTGATGACCCACATTCTTTTTTCCAATACGACCCGGGTGTGTAGCGGTTGAGGACGTTGACATGAAAGGATACTTTCTCTACAATACGTACTTCAAACTATAGTATTTTAGCGACCATCTGAAATCGTAGTTTTTCTTCCGCGTAGACAATGTATTCATGTTGCGTAGCTTCAGCTTTTCCTCCGCTAGAATTTAATTGTCGTTTTTCCACGTGCCAGACTGAATGTTACATCCACGTCTCACTGCTCCTCAATTATTTCGTGCTGGTACATTTATTCTTGTTTTAAGAGACTATCACAGATTGACATAGAATGAATTTTGAGTAGCTTGCATAGATATATTTTTCATTACTTCACCACAACAGAATTAAACAAAATATTTGTGTAGGGTTCCAAAAATTTCGAAGAGTAACTGACTATTTTTTGACTTGACTAAAAAACGTAAAAGGGGAATTCCGAATTTAAAATTTCCAATAGTAAAAATATCTTGAATGCTAGAGCATACGTTTCATGCTCTGCAAATAAATTATGATTATTCAAATTTAAACACAAGACATGACTTGGACTTAGTTGGACATTGCCTATTTTGTTTAAATTCGAGAAGCTTCAAAATAGGCGAACGAATTTGGCCATCGGTAGGTGACATCATCTGGACAATTTTTAAAAAAAGTCAGAGTTAGAGACTCATTTTGTTTGTGGAGTGAATTTTGTGTTGTACCTCATAATCCCAAACCAAACACCACTATTGTATGCTAATCCCTATCACAGATTTAGCAAAGCGATACACCTTGCAAACACTTCTTCCAGCAGAAAATTTCATAACGATGATTGCTTAAATTGACAAGTACAATAGTTAAAAAAATGTATACAAAAATCCTATTGAACACAACTTTATATATAATTACTGATGGGAAAAACTGGTTCCACGTCTCTATCTCTCGACTGCTCCGTAGCCCTATATATACAGTCTAAACACAAAAACTAAATTAAATGCAACGCGGGCACTTGTGCTCAACTGCGTGTTGTAGCAACCAGTTTTACTTCTACCTACTCCACCATTTTATGTTTAGACATGAGAAGTGAGGTATAATTGTAGCATTATTGTTAGAGTAATAAGAATAAAAATAAAATAATATAGAATATTTTTACTTTCACAGAAGCTGATCTTTGTCAAAAGAGAAGAACTCCTAACAGAGAAAATGACTGCTGAGTTATCTCGCTACCGTGATCCTGTTATGATTAAATAGAAGTACAGGGTGGTGCATAAGTAACGCACCCTTTTAAAAAACTAATAATAAATAAACTATGAAAGGTATAACGATGGGAATAATTGCAAACGATAGAGGAACTCTTAAAGTTTATTTACATGTCGTATCCTGTCTACAGATACCCAGTGTATATTGCGGTAATAAATCTTTAAAATTTACCTTCAAAATGGTGCGCTACACGAAAGAACGAGCAAAAATTGTTGAACTCTACTTTTCATGTAATAGTTCAATTATTGCAGTGCAGAGAAGTTACAGGAACATTTTTAATGATGGGAGAAGTCCTGATAAAAATTGCATAAAAGCAATGGTCTCTAAATTCAAAGAAACCGGATCAACAGTAGACAAACGGCGCTTTGGAAGGCCGCGAACCGTTAGAACTTATGTGTTTTTATCTGGACTTCTTCCATCATTAAAAATGTTCCTTTAACTTCTCTGCACTGCAATAATTGAACTATTACATGAAAAGTAGAGTTCAACAATTTTTGCTCGTTGTTCTTTCGTGTAGCGCACCATTTTGAAGGTAAATTTTAAAGATTTATTACCGCAATATACACTGGGTATCTGTAGACAGGATACGACATGTAAATAAACTTTAAGAGTTCCTCTATCGTTTGCAATCATCCCCTTCATTATACCTTTCATAGTTTATTTATTATTAATTTTTTAAAAGGGTGCGGTACTTATGCGCCACCCTGTACTAGACTTACATGTACTTCTTGACACACATGGAGAAATTGTGAGACCAGTAAAAGACGTACTGAACTCTGCACTACGCAAATATCAGGTCATCCCAAATTTTCTGCCCAGGTTTTAAATGAGAAAAATAAGTAACCAAAAATTACATTTTACTGAAATTTACTTGTCAATATAGAGTCAATTATTCTCTATGACTTCTTTCCACCTACTTATAAGTTTCTCAATCCTATTAAAGAAAAAATATCATAGTTCGGTTTCGAAAAGAAGAACTCTGAAATGTAAGACCTCGTGACTTGCAAGAGTTAATCCCTCCAAATTAATTGAGTAAAATATATTAGAAAATTTGATACAATCAATGAAGTCAATAATTTCTAATGAATGGAATACATAATTTTTAACTTGGACTTAAAATAAATTAAAGTTAAACAAACAAGACGCACAGAATATGAGTCACGATCTTTACGGCAGTCTACCCAATCAGCACATTTCTATAACGACGAATTCAGACGAATAATCTTCAGAGAAATGGAACCGCAGCTTCGTAATATCTCAGTCCGGCAAAGTTAAACTTTCCTAAAATTTTGGCCATCAAGCTCACTAGCGTAGGTAAGTTTAATCAATTGAGATCATGTGAGAATTTTCAAGTCCTTGAGAAATGGAGTTGAAGATAGAGTTTACATCATGTACCTTTCTATTGATGAAGCAATACTCTCGTCATATAGAGATTAACTTTTCCCATGATTTCGATAGCAAAGTTCAATAGTATGGGTAAATTTCCTGTGTATTAGATTATTTTTTTTGCAAACAAGTCTCTATTCTTATGTGATGCTCAGTTCATTTTTCTTGGTCATTTTTATGCCAAGTTCGTCTGTAGCAGGATACGTGATGCACCTGTAGTTATCATATGCGTACAACAATGAAATGGTAGAACATAAATACACTAATGAGATATTTTTGTCAACTTCTCAGTTCTGTCGAGTTCTGTGCCGTGAATTTTAATCCAACAACAAATCAAAACTCAGAGTAGCAGGGGAGAAGTTTTGTTTCCTCGTTTCGTCTGCTGCGTGGACAAAAGGATGAAAAACTGGACGGTGCTCCTTAAACTTGTAATATCAGCTTTAAAAAATAACTTGAAGGAGATCTTGTAGCTTCACATAAGTGATACATTTTGCTTGGCTCATTCTGCAAGCGCTTGTCGTCAGGGAGAGGCGCACAGTGCAGGTCAGAAAATCGGACTGAAGGTATTGGACTTTATCTCAAAGTATCAGGTTGTAACAAGAGTTCTGTCCATTTTTTGATTTGAAATAAAGTGAAAATCCTGTCACAAATATATTTATTTAGACTTCAACATAGTCACCATTTTTATTAATTACATCTTCCCATCTTGCCATAAGCTTTCTGATTCCTTCTTCATAGAATTTAGCAAGTTTAGACTCAAAAAAAGAAACCAGCTTTATTTCGACCTCTTCTCTTGAAGAAAGCCTTTGTTCCATTAAATGATTCTGTAAGCTTCTGAAAAGATGAAAATCGGTTGGAGCAAGATCGGGAGTATCTGGTGGGTGATGCATGACTTCCCAGCCAAATTCTTCAATGAAATTTTTGGTTGCTCCTGAAGTGTGGGGTCTGGCATTGTCATGGTGCAGAATCACTCCTTTTCGATTTTATCAAAGAAGGCCGCTTTTCCTGTAAAACTGCTTTTAAGCGAGTTAGCTGCTGACAGTAAACTTCAGATGTTATTGATTGTCACCCATTAGTTCATAATAAACAATTCCCTTCAAATCCCACCATACAAACAAAAAAATTTTTTTAGGGTGCAGTCCACTTCTCGGCTGTGGAATTGGCTTTGAACCACCACTTAGCCACTGTCTTTTGCGCTTAACATCGTTGTAAAGGATCCACTTCTAGTCGCCAGTTATAATTCGGTCTAAAAAAGGTGTCTGAAGTTCATGAGAACGCAGTGAAACACAACAGGTCACACGCTGTTGCCTGTTGATTTCTGACAAATCGTGTGGGACCCATTTCCCGGCCTTTGAGACTGCCAAGTCTTTTCATTTCCTGATATATGGTCATATGGCTTACATTAAAGGTTTTGCTCAGTTCTCTAGTAGTGCAGGTTGTATTTTCATCAAAGGCAGCTTGCAATTGCTCAGAATTGAGTTGTTTTGAGCATCCTGCTCTCGGTTCGTCTTTCAGACTAAAAGCATCCTTTTTGAAACGTGAAAACCATCTTCTGCAAATCTTTTCATTCACATCATTTCCATAAGTGTCTTTGAGTGTTTTTGCTGCTGAGCTTGCCATATTGCCTAAATGAAATTCAAACAGTAAAATATGCCTGATATGCTCTTTACTCGGAGTGTACATTAGGGCTAAAAATAGTTAATAACGATAATTATCACAAAATCTGAAAGAAGAAATAATATTTTATTAATTACCATAGATAAGCATACAACATTAACAAGCTAAATTGAAGTAATCGTGCCCTACAACATTAACAAACTAAATTGAAGTAATCGTGCCTTAAACATATAGCTCAAAAATTAGACAGAACTCCTGTTACAACCTGATACATCGTACATCAGCAACTGTAGTGCTACCGTAATTTATTTCAAACATATCATTTTTGTTCCGTCAAAGTGATTGCGTATATCTATCTTTCTGGGAAAATATTATTATTGGCATATAGATAGAGCTGCTACATCGGCCAATTGTAGCACAACAGCCACTTAAAACGTACAAAAATGTAGACATCAAAAAGCAACTACAACCTTTTTCTCTTACTTGCTCTGCTTTTTCTCTTGCTATGATCATATTAATAAGTATTTATTAGAAATTATTTAGAGATAGAGTACATGAATCGAACAAGTCGTAAGAACAAATCAATGGTCACTTTACACGCTGAGGCTACTCGCACAAATACTCCAAATAATAAACTAATTACGCTTTTTCTTTAGAATTACGATAAGAAATTCGAATGATGCATTTGATACATCACATACGTTGTTAGAGTTATTTACAGCAGACAACTACAGGAATAACGAAGTAAAGGCCAGCCCTTTAGTACGTTAGTGATGCAGCCTAGTTGCTCAACAGCTGTAAACTTATTTGAAAGTCATTTCTGCGGTTCAGTGCACATGAAATCAGATTTTGAATTCAGACTTTCGATATCAAAAGTCAGGGACCGGAACATGTTTACCTGTATGGGCTCTCAAGCATGTTTTGATCCAGGAATTCAAAGCTCATATTTTAATATCCCAGCCTACACATTGTACTGATACGACGGTAAAAAAAGCAATAGTGGTAGCGGATCTTGCATCTACATCAAAAATGTTTACACAGCATCACAAATTTTGAAAAAAAAAGAAATGTGTGATGGTATAGGAATGGTGTGGCTTAACGTACAGGTGAAGAAGGTAAGTGTGTGTGTGTGTGTGTCTGTGTGTCTGTGTGTCTGTGTGTGTGTGTGTGTTACATTTCATCTTCAACTCAATCGACAAAAAATAAACAATGTAAAGTTTACGAGAGCTCCCAACATGAGGCTGACGTGAGGAACTGGATAATTGCAAGCTTATCACATGCGCTGATACCAGCGATAAGAAACTGGCCCGGAAATTTCCGTATTTTTTCATGTATTTTTTATAACAAGAAATCTCGTTGTCCGCTGCTACCTGATCAAGGTTACTGCAGCTGCAGAGCGAGACGACGAGGGTTTCAAGATACCACACTTAGGGAACTGGAAGTTCACTTCTGTTTGCAGACACTGGGATCTGCAAGAGCGCTTTTGGGACGCTGCATTCAGAGACGGGATGGTTTGTAAGCTATTAAGGCAGGAGTCTTGACAATTTTGAGCCGTTGAGTCAGCGCCTGAATAATTATAAGCCACAGAGATTGATCTTTGGATCTATCAGGAGTTAGGTACAATTAGTGTGCATTACATCACAACCCACGCTAATAGGCCATTCTAATATTTCTCAAAATATATTTAGAGAAAGAATATCTTGAGAAAGTTCATTCTATTTAATTAGCCCTAAGTAATTTTACTATTCACTTTAGTTTGCAATGCTACTGTATTGAAAGATAAGTCTTTTTATTGATATGAATGATGTATAAATTGCATATATTCCTAACAAATTGAATTACAAAATTATTTTGTAAAGTCATAATTTGATAGAGTCATAAGTTTATCTGTGATGGATTATCATACGTTAGAAATTTAAAAGTTTCGATAAATTGCTTGCAGTGTACAATTAAGAGCAACTACATTCACTTTTCAAGTTATTATAGAAACAGGATCACTCTCTTCTATTCAGGTAAAAATATTTATTTATGTTCTCGATATCCTTAAAGGAATACTTATCTAATATGCATGTTGATTTAGATTATGTCATCCTACAGATGCTGACGATTTGCAAGATTCGGCTCCGAAAGGTGACGCTTAGCAGGTTAAATTATGACTTTTTTAAGCATGTGTTACTATAATATGATACTTGTGTGACAAAATGCCTAATTGGCCAGTTTTGGGCCTTTTTCCAATCAAAGTTTGGCCATAAAGAGCACTGAGCAAATGGCAACCCTGCCCTGCACTAAACTACGCGTTGCACGATGCATTAACGGGCAATTGCAAACCACATTCAGTTAAGCTCCTTGTACGTAGATGTGCAGAGTAGTAAGTCGAGCGCAGTAGACCAGATAACAGCTCAGTTCTCCTAGAGGTAAGACCAACCTTCTGCATGATCTGCGAGTCTACGCAAGTTGCGAGTCTACGCGAGTTGCGAGTTTACGCGAGTTGCGAGTTTACGCGAGTTGCGAGTCTACGCGAGTTGCGAGGCTACGCGAGTTGTAGGCCTACGCACGCTAACCGTTATTGAATTATATTGATATTTCTGCTCAGAAACGTCCTTCTGTAAGCTGTAGTACCTGTCATAAATATTAATTATCCAATTTGGGTTACGAAGGATATGCGTTTAGGCATCACATTTATATTTTGATATAACCCTCTATGACCCAAATTAATTTCCGCACGTGACAGTTTAGTGAGCGGAATTAATTTCCGTGAAGCACGTGACAGTCTAGTGAGTGAAATATTATGACACACTATGCTAATTTATCAAAGTACATCGTCTCTCCTCTTCACTTACATGCAATACTGCGTGAAAAGGCTTAACTGAACGAAAATAAACGGGTTTTTCCTAACGTCCTTCAGGAAGGACGGTGGGTCAATTTCTGATGCATGTTACGGTGTGATCGAAGGTAACATTTCAGATCATTCCCTCATTTTTTTATTTTTAACACTGAACATAGTGAGGATCCTTCCATTTTATATCGCTAACTTTATGATCTTTTTAGCGTTGATAGATTCGAAATGCTAGTATCCAATATAACAATTATATATATACTCTACGTACAGTAGATGAACACATGAAGATTGAAGCGGCAAAATGAAAGTGATAATCAATTATAGCAAAAACTAGCCAGTTTCCGTGGAAACTCCACAATTTAGATTTGACTAATTTGAAATTATTATAAAGATAAATGCATTGAAGATTTACGACGAATTATTGTGCTTTAATTGAATATTTTTCATTAATGTAGACAGGACTTCCATTGTGCATCTTATCCAACAATAACGTGGCCCGGATAGCACCCGTTAAAATTTCTTGATTCAATAGTAAAAAAATTAAGGATCTATGATATAAAGACATTTTTCAATTTTACCCGTTAAGAGAAGAAAATTAGTAACGGAACAAATGGCGTGTTTTATAGTGATCCGGTGCCTTTGGTATCCACAATACAATGCTTGTAATACATATGCACACCCGTTCTCATTTCAGTTCAATAATTTTTCTCAGTAATGGCTGGGAAGTAATGGGACGGACACACAGATACAGAGAGATGGAGATACATAGTCGATTATATATGGAGATTCTCCTAAAAGATAAAATTGAAACTAATTCAGATGCAGGTAGATGGTATACAAAATTAGTTTCAATGCAAGCATTTTATTTTGTAAGCCAAAATGCTACAGAAACTTAGTTTCGAAATGAAAGAATTTTATTTTCCCTGTTTCAACCCTCACATCGATACCTATTGTTGGTTACATGATAATATTTGCTAAACATGTTCTATCAGTAAACACATTATTTGGTAGCTTTTTTAGTTGCTAAACTGTAAATCAAACATTTCTAGTACTCATCATCCTACATTTTTTGACTTATATTCATCTCACGTATTGACTTCACTAGGATAAGTATTGTACCGGGTTTGGCAACATAACTTCCTTTTTTTCGAATCGCTTTGCCTTGAAAAAAAAGAAGTAATGTTGCTGCACCCTGTAGTACAAAACAGTAGTTGTCCCCCGTTCGTATTACTGTAAAGTTTCCTATTTTCCTCCGTCAGTTATGACGACATTGTCTCCAGCGAGTGTCACTTGGACAGCAGTGTCCCTATGGCTCTTCCTCGCCTGTGTACACTGTCAGGTCAACAACACTCAACTCCCTGAGTACTCCGTACAACTGGATGACGACGGCAAGTTTGTGTTCACATGGATGCCTGAAGAAGACCACATCACCATCGAGATTCAGGTAAATTAAGCAAAAGGAAAACAACTTCACCATTTCCATTCATGTAAATTAAACTAAATGAAGACCGCAGCATCACCGAGATTGAAATAAATGGAGTTAAACGAAAATCACACTACTAATGTGATTCAGAGAAATTTAACTGAAGTAAGACTACTTCATCATCGGGATTCAGGTAAATTATGGACCTCATGAAAACCACACAGTATCCGAAAATGCGTGTGTTGTTGAAACAGCATTTCTATTGAGACTCAAATTAATTTTATTCGAAGAAGATTATATTATCATTTATGTTTGGGTAATTACGCATAAGGTAAACTATTCTACCCTTGAGTATAAGAGAAATTACATGAGAGCAACACTATCCACTCAGCATGATTACGTGAGTGCTGTACAGAGAAGACCTCCTGATGTAGATGAAAGAGTCACGGTGCCCATTGTTTATGAAATATAATTTCATAGCTGACGGTTGAGTACTGCTTGAGAAGCATATTTAAAAAAAGCAATTGTCCGTCAATGATCGGTTTAATTAACGTTTCACTGATGTAGCGAATTGCAATTAAACGTTTATGAGCGAATCATGCCAACTGTTTTGCCATTTATGAACTGTGTTCATGTGTTGTTACAATGCTGAAATTTTTGAAATATTCCCAGGTTGCGACCCAAGGGTACGCAGGGCTCGGATTCTCGCCCGCAGGAGGGATGAGGGGCGCCGATATCATCTTGGGTTGGGTCGACGACGACGGCACAGCCCGCATTCACGTAAGACTGTTGCTTCTGAAGTCTTTAGGCGAAAATATGACTAGATTTGTATAGTTTCATTTCTATGTGAAAATGCTAAAATTTAAAATAATTCTAAATTTGTGTCTCGTTCAGAAACATAGTAAGCTGCTACTTACATATACGCAGCTAGTAGTGTAACTCATTGCAGGACATGCACGGTGTGCGGAACGGCGCGCCGCTGCTCGACGATTCCCAGGACGTGGTCCTGCTGTCCGGTCGCCGCAACGACACCCACACAACGCTGCGTTTCAGACGTCCCTGGGTCACGTGTGACCAGCACCACGACATGGCGATCTCGGTAAGCTCTCTAGTCCAAGCACATCTTTAATGACGGTTTTAGAGGCGTTGCCCTGTCTCGATGAGCTCTCTAGTCCAAACGGATCTTTAATGACGGTTTTAGAGGCGTTGCTTTGTCTCGGTGAGCTCTCTAGTCCAAACGGATCTTTAATGACGGTTTTAGAGGCGTTGCTTTGTCTCGGTGAGCTCTCTAGTCTAAGCGCATACCTAATAACAGCTTTACAGGGTGCTCAATAATCAGTGTTACTACTTTTAGAGCCCATATATGTTACACAATGAACTGTATACGAATGAAACATAAAAAGAATAGTTACGCATGCAATGGTTAGAAATTAACATTTTCTATTTAAAATGCTCTTCGCCTCCGTGGATAACAAGTTAAGACACAAAGAGAATGGCCTGCACGAATCACGAAGACATTTTGAGTGATTTTGGCCCAATAATTTTAAGTACAGTATTAACATGCATGCCTAAAAATTCTGGTGATGTGTTATTGAAACCTTTTCAGTATAGACCAAATATACGAGTATGTAGTAATCGCGAGGATTTAAATCTGGCGGTGCACGAAGCCATTTCTTCTTCAAAATGAAGTGGGAATATTGGATGCTGGCCACTGGTGGTTTCTCAGCTCTATGTGAGGGTGCCGACTGAGTTTTCTGAAATGATAAGTGTCTTTTTTAATGATTTTTAGCCCAAGGTAACAATAACTCTGCAATTATGTCGTTATGATAATTTTCTTTGTCAAATGTAACCCCTTCTTCCACAAAAACTGACGGACTTGTTCTGATTTCAGTGATCATGGCCCAAACCATTACTAATGCCGTTTGTTATCTTCGAGTAACTACTCGGGTGTCAATCTCACCAATCTCGAAACAAAAGCGTTAACTTTGTACCATTTCTATAGATATTAAATTTCTTTTCATCACTGAACACAAGGTTCAGTAACTTGCCTTCGCAGATGCAAGAGAGAAGAATTTCAGCTCTTGCGAGAAGTTTGACCACAGTTTTGCAGAGAACAGCTGTTTTATATGCCTATAAGGAGTCTTTAATACTTTATTGAGAATAGTGGACATTGTTCCGACGGACACATTCCCCTTTTTTGCCAGGTTTCGGAAAGATCTCTTTGGGTTTTCCGTTTCTGGCAGTTCAAGAACGACTTCGTCCAAGTCTATTATTTATTTGTTCAGTCTCTTTGAACAGTTTCTACGTTATCCAAACGAGCATTCTGTTCACTTACAACATTTTCCTAATACCCGTTGGAAATTTTTCCGCCTTATGCAACTCGAAATAACTGTTTTTTAGTTTAAATCTTTAACCATTATAATACATGTCATACCTGGAAGACATATTTCGCATTAACAAAATTGTAAATAAAATTTAAGGTTAGCGTAATTAATTGATTTTGTATTTAAATGCAACGACAGTTATTGAACACCCTGTAGGAGGGTTACTTTGTCCTCTTTGAAGTCACCTTAATGACGGAACGGTGGGCACATCAGGCAGGCACATCAGCCTTCATTGGGCCTGGAAATGATTTATGCTAACGGAACGTAGGATTGCAACCTACAAGCAGACCGTAACAGACTCACATGAACGTAGACGAAGCATTATCGACATATACATATTGAAGAAAATATGTTTTTTTCTCTCTTTAATAATAACATGTTTTTCATAAACATAAACGATTCCCCGAGGAACATTCAGCAAGTGCGAAGCCTACCACTATGCTCACAATCTCCAGCCTGCGTTTCTGCTTTTCATTTCACTAAACAACTTTCAGCACGGACAGAGCTCTATACTCAGCCTATACTTCTCAATTAAAAAAAAAACATCGAGTTTTTCATAAGGATTTAAAATTCTAGTCAGTTTATTCACATTTATAAACGACCCTTTTGCAAAAGATTTCACTTCTTCTATTATCACATTCAATCTGCAAAATTACTTCCGTAAAATTAGCATTCCATGAATAATTTTATTACTCTACACCTAGCTTCCCTTTTCCCTCATTTCCCTCCATTAAATGTTCGAAATTCAGTAACTTATCTCAACACATGCATAACGAAGACATCAATCTGAGCACAGAATGCAAGCACTTCTTTCAACTATAAATGATAATATTTTTTTGACCGAACATTGTACTGTAATCACAACTGTACTGCAGTGGCCATTCTTGCATTACAGATTGTGCTTGCAAACTATTCAATCCAATGACTAAAAATATGTACATTTATATATACAAGTGAACGATGATAGAAAATATTGCAAAGTTTCATGCTCATAGACGCATTAGTGTTTAGATGGCCATTAAAAAATATTTCTTTCGTTGATTTCAAACACACTAATAAAGAAATAAGCAACCCTACTTGTTAGTTCCAGGTGATCTAAAATCACCATTTGTCGCGTTGTTGTAGTTCCTTGTAATTGTTTAGTATAGGCAAAGGCAGCCGGTGTCCCATTGTCATAGATGACGAATAAGGTATAGTTATGCTAATTTCTATCAATTTTCTGCATCCTGAATTCAGGTTAACTTCAACACCGTGAGCTTATATTTTTGATTCGCTAACAGATAGCGTCATTAAGATTCCTTACGAAAAATAGAAATAATTTTATATATCTCTTTTGTAATACTGGCAAGTAAGTTTTACTACCAACACAATCATGCTAAAAAGTATTTGTTAAGCAGTAAGATTCAAGGATTCACTCCAGATAGCATTGATTCTATCACTACAGGCTGACACAGTTCGAGTGATCTCAGCGTATGACCACGAGAAACCGGTGAACCTTTCTAACCTGCAGTATCACGACTACCGTGGTGTCAGAAGCATGCATCTGCAGGAGACCATGTCTGTGGATGTCCCGATGACTCCCGATGTTAAGATCTGGGACGTACGGGCGCCAAACGTAAGGTCGACGACTAACGCTGAAGGCTTTTTTATTTGAAGTTAAGAAATGTCAATACATGATACCCTTGTTTACATTGCGCCTGTGATTTGTTGTCAGAATTGAGAATGAACTTATTGGGTGTTGAGCAGTTAAAAAATAACAAATACAGGAGTAGTAGGTCTACGAAAATTTGTCGATATTTTCTGCAACTGTTAGGCACTATATTTTGTAAAAGTATTTGAGTCGAGAAAAAATATAGCAGCTACGTTAACTGCTTGCTTGACTTATGAAGAAAAAAATCTTCTCATTTCTACAACGTCAAAGCTTAACTAGAGAGATAACTAACTTGAAAATAATCCTGAACTAGCGACATAGCTAACAATAATTGCACACCTAAATTTTAAGATTGCCCACTTAAAAATTTTGATTAGATATAATTAAAAATCTACTCTCTGTATTGTGGGTGGCTTGGTTTTCATGGAATCTTACTACTCTGTTCAAATGGAAATCATTGTACCATTTACAGATAACCCTGCCATCGAATCTCACGACGTATTGGTGCAACATGTTCAAGTTTCCAGAAGCCGACGTCAAGCATCACTACATCGCGGTGAGTAAATCGTGCACTGCTCACGAGCTCCAGCCTTGTTCACTGAAGTAACTGAATTCCTAAGCAGCTCACTGCTTGTAACATCTTTCACTGCCTCTGATCTACTGGAACAAGTTTAGAGTTCGTGACTCTAGGAGATGAAATGGGAAGGACTTTGTAAAATTAGCACTGCAAAGTATGCGTTTGATAAAGTTATGGGTAAATACACGACTGTATTGATTCCAACGCTTATGTTTATGTTCAAATGAGTGACGCTATTTTTTAGAAAATATGCTTAATCGCCATCACAAAATTAAACTGTTAGGACAGAAAAGAGTGACTTTCAGAGACGCACACAGTACCTACTTTTCATATAAATTCAAATAATTGAACTCCAGCTTAAGTAGTTTAATAAGCACAATATGAAATCATTGCTTACAATGTTTGGAAAAAATTAGGTCTCACTGAGCAGTAAAAGTCCTAAAAGTCACGTTGTTTATTTTCAGAATATTACGTAAGTAAATAAAAAGCACTTCAGTCAACTAATGAGTCATATTAAATTAACCTAAATTCAGATTTGAAAGGGTCAAAGGTGTTACATGGACAGTTTAAAAAAAATTAAATAATGATTTGAAATTAATCTACAATTTTACACAACTAGCATGTTCTACCAAGTTCTAAAGAATTATTAGGCTATGCCCTAATAACGGAGTTTTTCCAGAAAAACTATGAAAGTTTTGCAGAGAATAGATAATTTTATTGCTGCAGGCACAACCGCTGATCGCAAAAAAGAATAGACCGTTCGTTCATCACATGTTGCTGTACGAGTGTCACACAGAGAACAGCGCAGCAACTTATGAACGTTACCTGGACCTGGATGGAGCGAGATGTTCTACTCCTAGAATGCCTAACTCTTGGCTGAAGTGCGGGCGGCCTTTGATCGTGTGGGCCGTTGGAGGAGAAGGTGAGTTTCTGGAAGATGTTGGAGGCGAGTTTATGGAAGACGTAGGAGGAGGTGAGTTTATGGAAGACGTAGGAGGAGGTGAGTTTATGGAAGAGAGGAGGAGGTGAGTTTATGGAAGAAAGGAGGAGGTGAGTTTATAGAAGACATAGGAGAAGGCGAGTTTATGGAGGACATAGGAGGAGAAGGTGCATCTATAGCGATATAGGAGATGGTACGTTAGCGGAAGTGTAAAAAAAGTGAGCCCGTGGAAATACAGATTGCACGCTAAGTGAAAGATAAAACGTACTTCAGAAGCGGAAGTAAAATAAAGAATATAATTTTGCGTCACAGGTGATATGTTCAACTACGAGACTGCTACAGTACAAAACCCACATTGTGAGTAGGAACATTAGAGGCTCATTTGTTAAGACATGGGAAAGGATATATTCTGTAGCGTTCTAGAAAGAAGTAACGGTAACGGAATGGGGCGCAGGAGTAAGATCGTTTCCACAAATATATTTTATATCAAATTATACGTGTATATTTATCAACGTGTAATAGTTCATACAAGATATGCAGGTACATCATTGATGACTAGTAGAAATGACTAGCGAGTGAGTTATGCTTACGAAAATGAAAACTAATAATACATGTCGAGAAAAGAAACTATTTTATATTTTGGTTTCATATTTAAGGAGAAAAAATATCGCATGTTGAACATAAAATAACAGGATATATAGGATTCCTTATTTTATTATCTATGAATTGAGCTAAAGATGAAGTATCGAGCTGGGCTTCATGGGGCAGCGACATCGATTACGCGTCTCCTTGTCATGGCATCGCAAATAATCGCTGGTATTGTTGCCTGGTGTCTAACAAATCCCTCCCAGGCATAAAATGTTATTAGCGTAGCCGAGTGTCTGCAGTTATATGTAAGCTAATTTTGATAAACATGTTGGAGCCCTCACACTCTTATATTACTCCGTAGACCATAATGACAAAAAAATACATAAGACTTCTCCGTATAAATGGTTCCCACAACTCAAGAAGATATCTTAATAATCGCCTTAACATTGTAAATATACTAATTCTACCTCAATTTAGAGGAACAATAGTATGACATTTACTTCTATGATGTTAATTTTTTGTAAAAGAAGCTTCCTATTTCAAGTTCCTTGTCCAAAAACAAAAAACAAATCATAACTTAGCCCATCTGTGTCAAGATGCACTTAAAATATCATTAACAAGCGGAATAGTTGCTTGAAAAAAAATTCTGTGCATCCGTGCAGTAATATACTAAAGAAACAACACCGAACAGGTTTCTACAAGATGAAGTGACTGTAATCACGATTGAATTACGGCTGCTTAAAAGTGACTAATGCTAACTTGTTTTCGTCTTGGCGTCCTTCTACTGCTTTAATACAAAAGTTAATTCCATTTCAAAAAGGGACGCCACGGAGAAAAAATAAATTACATGAAATATATCTATATATATATATATATATATATATATATATATATATATATATATATATATATGATTGATGGATTTTCTTTAGACGGCATGGGACTTAATTGGGTATCGACCAAGAATGGGCCAAACAGCTCGTTCCTATTGCCTTATTCTATTCTATTCTATTCTATATTTAGCGCTCGTGAACTTGTGGCACACCAAAATATAGCACAAGGCAGATGACTATTTCAGGCCCATAATTAACGTGTACTAACTTTTGAAACCATCGTTTAAGAAAAATTTCGGCTATTTTCTTAACAACAGGCGAATCTCTTCCCGAAAACTTTGGTATTCCACTTGGAGAAAAATGGGGAGGAGCCACTTACATGATGCTGGAAGTTCATTATGAGAATCTCGACAATTTGGAAGGTGAGCAGGAACAATGTGTGTCGTAAGCAATTAGAGCAGAGGTTCTAAACCTGGAGTAAATTTACCCATAGGGAGTTAAAAATTATATAGTCGGGGGTAAATAAGTGAAGTACCTGATAATTAAAAAAATGATTCAATGAAATTTAATTTGGTATAATGAGGGAGAGAGAATGCAAAGAAAGTGCGTGTGGGAGAGAGAGAGAGAGAGGAAGGGAGATCTATCTTGTTCAGTCCCTGTCTGGGCATGCTCACTGTTCACCCATCAGTAACACCACTGTTCCGAATTTCAGTTGATCTCTGGCAGTGACCTGGAACAAATTCTATTCTCTCATTGCTGTATATTACTACTGCTATTTTCTGTCACTTTATGATGGCTATGAATTTTTTGTATGGGTGGGAGTAGGGGATAAATGGAGAAATACATAAAGCCGAGGGGGTCAATGATGGAGGAAAGGTTCAGAATGGCTGAATTAGAGGGACTATTCCTGTTCGATTCCAAGAACATAAAACACGGATTTCTGGATCCACTCGTGTTTAATACGTTCTGTAAAACCTAGCCATTGCTGT
>VCRD01001872.1:41853-61828 GCA_006783055.1 Trinorchestia longiramus
TTATTGCGTACTAGTTTAATATTACACATTTATGACGAAGGATTAATGTAATACGTATTAGTAAAACAACGGTTTGCGCATGTTTATCAACAGAAAATTAAGAATTATTATGTCAATTCACAGGTATTGTGGACGATAGCGGCTTGCGTATGTTCTACACTGCAAAGCTGAGGCAGTACGACGGTAGTCTGATGTCCGTAGGCCACGCGACGGCAGCTGAACTCGTCATTCCACCCCTGACTCCTAGGTGGCCTGCCATCGGACACTGCAGCTCTGCATGTACTCAAGCAGTAAGTAAAACTCTCAAAAAATACTGATACTTCATATAAACAACGTAACATTTGCAGTGCTTTGCGGTAAACCAAATCAGAAGAAGCTCATCTCAGTTAACGACTTCTAAAAGAAATTATGAAATTGTAATGGAAAAATGACAGAAAGGAAATTGTTGCGTGGTGATGTGAAAGTGAGGTGTGACAACAAGATGAAGGTCAAAAATACACGATCTGCTCTTTAACTAACCAACTAACTTGACGTGATATGTTTACCGTCGGAGGGATCTAAAGTCACACGAAATACTAAAGGAATGTACCAAGGACTACTATAGTAGTCCTTGTATAGTCTACTACTATAGTAGTAGTCCTTGGAATGTACATAATCAGATTCGTACTATAGATACAATAATAATCGAATTGGAATATACATACTACGATTCTTATTGCTCTGGGATTTTCAGAGCAAAAGCTCCGGAAATTTTTCTGTAATTGTAGGCACTAAGAAACAGATCAAATTTTAGGACTACATACAACTGACAATTCAAAGAACACAGAAATCATGGAATCACAGCCCACCGTGCTAATACTTTACCATAATGCATAAATTATTGTTGTCAAACTGCTACTACTGCTTTTCTGCCCGTTGTTGCACAAACAACCAGCGTGTTCGTAAGGCCCCAGTGATGTATCAACAGGCCCCGGTCACGTAATGTCTGTGCAATATTCACGCCCAGTGACGGGAGTGCGCGCTGGACCACCTACGGCATGGACGTACAGAAATGATCCACAGGAAGAACGTACTGGATACACATGCCTGACCATCTCTAGAAAATAAAAGAAAATGACCCCCCTTGAAAATGTTTACGCCTGCCATATCCAGTTTTTTGCTCAAATATTTCGCTATAAGTTACCCAGTTGTTCTCTCCCAGAATTAACTTACATTTTCACAACTTAAAATTCATTAGTGAATAATTTTTCACGGTGCCACTACTCATGAATTAACTAGATAGTTTCTCTAAAGAGTGAATAATTTGGCCATATTAATCAATTTCACATACATATTTTCCAGACATAAGTTCAAAAATTACGACAAATCATGGCTATTGAAACCCATAAGGGATCTTGACAAGCTGGCGCCTGTAAAGATACTGCTAACTGTGCCCTCGCCCAATGCGATTCCCCCATCCCTTCTGGCTATAGCTCACAGCTACGACTAGCATAGTACAACAACATCTTTCTTTCCCACTTTTCCTTTAAACAGTTCCAAGGTTTTTTTATAATCTGGTGCATGGTTGAATCCCACCTAGCATCATTCAAGTAGCTTGAAACCCAATGTTTTATACGCGTTTGAATGTTACAATTTAAAGCATGAAATGCTTCCCATCATCTTGAGCAATACAACATTGCAATTTCCCCTATTGTTAATCACGACAAAGTTATTTATTTATAATTAAATGTTACATTTATTGATTAGCGTATCGAAACATTTTTTTTATAATCATTGTGTTGATGTTCCCTATTTTCATGGCAGCAAAATTGAAATATAGAAATTACAACAGTATTGTTAACTATCAGTGAAGAATAAAATGCTATTAATATTAAAAAATAGATTGAAAGTAGCTTTTCAACATACGATCGTAAATTTCCCTGCTCCATGATTTAGTAATTTTGTTGGGAATGAGCCAAAGGTCAAAATTTTTTCAAGATTTTTGTATACTATTTCCCAGAGTACTGCACTCTTTGCACATATCTTCCTTTAGTTCTGATGAACGCATACTGTACATATTCTGCGTCTCTAGACCTTCAACTACACCACAATTAGCCGCTTGAAGCATGAAAGAGTAGTGAAGAATTGTAGAAGGATGTTTTCCACGGAACGCTTCATTCAAGGTACCCTCATAAAACCAAGCCATGCCTACTGGAATATTAATTTATCAATGTTCCATAGTAAATATTTATACTTTCAGACTCTTCCTCCTGAAGGAATCAAGATTTTCGCAGCTCTCCTTCACTCTCATCTCCTCGGACGCGCCATGATCCTGAGACACATTCGTAATGGCAAAGAACTTCCTCCAATTGTGAAAGGTAACAACTTAATATTTTTACTTTGGTGCAGGACACAATTCCTCGGCAAGAGAGAGATAGTAATTAGAAAGCTTTTTCAAATAACTGTGGTCAACGACTGAATTTGCAAGACTCAAAATTAAGAATATTGCCCAAATGCAATAGTTGAGTTGCCTATTACCAACAATACTTATATCGTTATACCGTTTTATTTTGTTTTAGAAAGTACGGTTTGATTGCACACAGGGTGCACTTTAGACTTGTTTATCTTAGTTGCTTGTGGACTCAAACCATCGTACACGTGTTTTCACTTACGACAGCATCAGGTCAGTTTCACTTAAAGGTGGTATGATTCAACAGATGACACGTACGACTTCAACTACCAGCAGTATCAGGTTCTGAAGGAAGAACGCACTGTTCTACCAGGAGATCATCTTATCTTCCAGTGTGACTATGACACTTCGAGTGATACTTTCCCTTCCTTTGTAAGTATTACTATATAAAAGCAACATAGAGGCATTTCAAGGTACATTGCTTGGCTCAAGAAAAGTAGTGCACTGACATTTGCCACATTGTTACTTACTACTACTTACTTTTGTGTATCAGTTTCAGAAATATTTGGTTTAGAAGAAACCCATTAGGCAATATTCTCTACGCTCTCTGACGTGCCAACCACTTCATCTAAATGGTATAACTATGCTAATATTAATGGAAGATGTAATAATGAAGACGTATGAAAAAGATACCACAGCAAATCATAAAGGATGCATTGTTACCATCCATGAAGTTTGCAAATCGACGCATGATATCTTGACAGTAACAGGTATAGGCATGAAGACTATGCAAAGGACGTCTATATGCTGCTGACAAAATGACAATGCTGGATCATGTTCTAACAGTTGTGGTAAGTATCAAATTCGTGTAGTGAGACACAGGGGCCATTTGAAGATTTTGGGCAAAAAAATTGATATTGGTCGACGCAGCGGTTAAAGAGCAAGTTATTTGAGGTCCCAAAACACTTTCACGAGGGACTGCTCCTCGTGAGCTGAAAAATTACATTTATGCCATTGCACCTCAATCAAAAAGTTACTTGTGTCTGCAGCACATCGGAAAAATAGCTTCAATTTGCCATGGAACATCGAAACTAGACATTTGTGGACTGGAAACGTGTCACGTGGGCCAATCAATCGAAGAATGATCTTTTTGTGGATAATGCGCCAAGTGAGGCGAGAACCTCACAAAGTAATGGATCCATATCATATGCATCGTTCCCTGTGTTCAAGCATTTGAAAGCAGTGCAGTGATCTAGGGCTGATATACATGGGCTTGACATGGATCTGCGACTCGCTACAAGATGACGTCCCACGAATATTTGCAGCTTCTGGATGATTAAGACATGCATCCACCGGGTTAACATCGTCCAAAAGTAGTTCTCTGAGCGTGAGGGATCATTTCAGCACAATGGGTGCCCTCCGTAGTCCATACATTTGAATCTCATGGAGAAATTAGGGAAAAAGCTTTAGAGGGCAGAGTGGGACTCGTTGCCTCTCCAAACATGTTCAAGCGATTTAGGTTTGCGGACGATACAGTCGTGACCAAAATCGAAGCTGCAGAAGATTTAAAAGCTTGTAGAATCAATGCCAGCGCAGATGGCAGCTGTAGTATCATCAAAATGAGGCCTGATAGCTTAAGATATTACTGTATTAAAGGAAGTGTAATTTAATCAAATGAAATTGATACCAAGCAAAGAAGTTTATTAGTATTAGCGTAAAATTTTGACTTATTTCTGAGGCCCTATAGATTCTCTTCATTTCATTAAACATCAAGAAAAATGAGTGTTTGTACAACTATATGATATTCTATAGGGCAATAATGATGAAATCGGAACGTTACGTTTATAACGTTAACCGTAATGATCTTTATCATTGGCCTGCTCACTTAATGCACCATCGAGTTGTCTGCTTTACAAGGTAGAGTGTTTTCTCATGGCATGCAGGAGCTGAAAACTATTAATATTTTTTGAAGGGAGGAGCTGGTACGAAGGAGGAAATGTGCGTCGCCATCCTGATGCTATACCCCAACACGGCACTCACCAGGTGTGAGTCCATTCCTGTACTGGAGGACTTGTTTGCTAGTCTTGGAGTCAACAGCGTCTACGAGGAGCCGCAGCAGCACAGAAGACTCGTTCCCATTCCGTCTGTATTCACAACCTTTAACCCTTAGCCGAATTTTTTCTAAATTGTTGTCAATTTGGAAGTATTTTTTCATTATATACAGATGTTAAACATTAAGCTATATTCAGGTAGGACAGATATATGACAAATATGATATATATATATATATATATATATATATATATATATATATATATATATATATATATTAAAAATTAAGATACATTAAAGTTCAAGATGGGAACTGAACGAATATACACGGAATAGTCCAAAAGCACTAGGCAACTGGCGGACGGATATTTCTGGGTTAAACCGGCTGAGGATCAAGAATTTGGTTTCAGACCTTGGATAACCAGTTTTCCTCCAAACCAAAATAGCTTTGAAGACTCTTGTGTAGCTATTTTAGCAGAACAGCGACAACTTTAGCAATAACTTTTTCGGGGTGCTAATGTGACTGTAACTCTGTGATCTCACATTTTTTAGGAAAAAGAACATACAGCCAGAATTAGGTCTTAATGAAAAATGGTTTCATATATTTTTCATGTTAATAATATTTATTATCTAATAGACATTGAAAGAAAATCCTTTTGTGAATTTTCAGTGTCATGAATAGCAGTAGAATTGTCTCTAGCCCAGAACGTGTATTTCCACGCCAGTGATAAATCACCTTTCTATGCAATTAGGAGTGTCCGAATTTAAAACTAATTTGCAACAGAACATTGAACTGTTTATTCGACTAATGAAATTATTCTTTGGACCTTGTTTTGCTTCATCGTTGTTCTGCATACATTTTCGAATTGATGGCATGTTTATGATTCACATAACGCTATTTTTGATTCCTAAAATGTTCAAGCACATTTTTGAATTGAAGTAATTGTTTTTTAGGGTGAAAAATTTCACATTATTAGATTTTTTAATTTGAAAACTACAAGCCATCACATTGTTTCTTTTATTTGCAGGAGATTCGCCCCAGGCACCACGGAAAAAGAAAAGTAAGTCGCTAAATCATTTATTAGAATAGAATAGAATAGAATGAGGCTATAGGAACGAACCTTTTGGCCCATTCTTGGGTCGGATAATTACTTCAATAATTATTCGGTTGTTTTACCCAAGTCCCATGCCGTATTTCTAGCCGCGTCAACCATGTCGGCAGCGGGATTCGAACCCGGGTCTTTCCGCTCGCAAGCAGATTCGCTCACCAGTTGACCAAACTGGTGATTGATTATCGAAGAATAATCAATCACCAGTGATCACCACCAGTGATAATCACTGGTGGTGATTATCGAAGAATATTATTCATAGTTATTTACACTTCTATATATTTCAAATTGGTTAACCACTGAAGAACTATTAAAGAAAGAAGTCTTAATAAAAAAATCACAAGTGCTTGGAAAGCGGTTTTTACACACTTCTCTCCCTGGTCACAGGATATGGGATTCAGAGCCACCTGTTGATAGAATACACAGAAAAAAACATTAGGCAAAAAAAATATTAAATTAATTTTTCGTGTGTCTAAGTACTATAAACTAGATAAAAACTTTCGTTGTCGCCTTGCGAAGTGAATATTTCCCTTCGCACAAGCCTCTTGGTGTCGACTCATTGACTTGATCTTCAAGCGCATTAGATTCAATATTCTGGCCTCATTTTCGGATACGTTACGTGACGAAGACCATATTTTTTGTGTTACTTGATTTATACTATAGAACCTAAATTAAACGTTTGCTATCGACTTAGAAATTGAAAATATGAAGCGTATGTTTCCAGTAAAGCATAACTTGGTAATTTCTTTCGACCATATTTATTAAAAAACATTAAAATTTGCTTGATTTAACGACATGGTTCCTGCCCACGTTTATTGATACACATTCAATAATCACGAGATTAACTGTCTCGTCAAAGTACTAATTTACTTTGCGATACCACAAACGAACCTTGGGAACAAAAATGACAAGGTTTGGAATGTTATCCTTGACGGATCGACGGTACTTCTCACCACCGTCGTGTTCACTTCTCGCAAGCTGAGGTTGTTCGCTAGTAGCACGACGGTTGGTAGAAGCACCTGTTAACCCATTTTGTACCACCATGATTGAAAAACATAAGAGATGTATCTCCTGCTGCACCAACCAATCGATCATTGGCTGACGGTTTGCAGCACCTCATTCAATCTCAATCCTTCGGTTTGGCGAGGGCTTCTCGATCTGTGTATTACTAGCTTGCGACACACTACAACCCTATCAGAAGCTAGGCGTCAAGAGCGATGAATTAATGAGAATTGATACTGCAACTTTGTATAGACGTAACGAAAGGATACTTACTGCACCAGCCACTGTCGGCCGCTTTTAATTTTATTATTATCAGCAAGAGATCCAAATGGGAGGTAGCAGTACATGCTACCTACTACCTAGGTCACAATCGGTGTTTTTCACTACTTTGATTTGATTTAAATTTCAAGTTGTTGGAAAGAATTTCAGGTGGGCCACCCATAAGAAAAAAGTCCCGCAGTCACAGACCTGAAAAACTATGTGTTTCCTACGTTGCAGGCAACAACACTTAGACGCCATCGAAGAAGAACAATACAAGTTCATGTTAAGAGGATCTGCAGCTGCGTTGGCTGAGGATCCAGCCATCTCATACATCCGTTGGAAAGATGTCATGATCAAGGAGCCCCTAGGTACGTACTCACTGAAAACGAATATACCTACGCACTGGAGAAGTATTTCCGTAACTTTTTCAGTAAAATTTCAGTACAACGATCCACGTGCGCATTGATTTTAATGGAATGATATTCGCTCATTTCACTAATTAACAAAGCTCGACTTTTCTGAAAGGAATTCAGAAACATAACGAATTACTGAGAATACGATACGAGAGACTGAAATAGAAAAAGATATTCAATGCAGAATTGCTTTCAATTAACGCAAAAATGAAAGTCCCTTTAACTTTCCAGGTCTTCAGAACATGACCTTTTTTGATCACGTTCACGAGAGGAACCTGTGGCTTGGAGGGGAGGCGCAAGCGAGACTCCTCAAGGCCCAAGAGCTGCGTTTTGACCAGGACCTTTGCGACGGCATAGACGAGCAGCCGCTGGCGGTATGTGAAAGAAAACTTAATACATATAATATTATATGTATCTATAAAATGTGCTTATAAATACATTATAGATATTATAATGTTTATAATATATATGTTTATATGTACATATAAACCATCGTATTTAGTTAGCAGCAGGATCGTAAAGTCATTTGTGGGAAGCATCGGAGTAGCTAGATGGATTCGGTAGAATAGTCATACTAAAGACGTGGTCAAGCAGCCATTTGTAAGAAATTCATAGAAATCTGTGTGGACTAAATCATAGGACACAATAACAGCGCAGTAGAACATAATCCATATCTATAATATTTAAAACTAGTAAATTTTGGCTTAGCTCGATCAATAAATTCGATGTGGGAAAGTTTCAAACTGAAATAAAGGACAACATGAATTGAGTTTGGGAATAGCAGTATTGTATTAATTTAGCCTAGGAATGTTTCAAAACTTTGATTTATTTTCTATTAAATTAGAGAACCATGAGAATATGGATGGTGTATGTACACCAAATAATATATTAGAAAAATTCACCCTGGAGCTAAACATGGAATCAGTAAAATTAACACTCATTCATTATTAGTTATTCAATAAATCGTCAACAGTTACTGACTATGAGATACAGTCGAGATATTTAAAATTCGCGGATCAAGGCTTCAAAGATTTATTGTACAACGCAGCAAAATGTCATTCACTTTTTTCGTATCCTGTTATCGATCTTTATTGAAGCTATGATGGTTTCTTCGGAAAATGTACACAAATTGAAACCATGGACTTTTAAGTAACCCATCTGGCCCCAGGCTAAGATCCTTAACGTTTTCTCACTAAAGTCGACCACTCACTCTACGTACTGGCTTCCTTGACCACCTAACCAAGAAAGCCGATGCAAAAGTAACTTTTTTCTTGGTTAAATCATTTTTATTATTACCTATCTTCTCAACATAGGGAAAACATTTATTGGCACACTACACATCAAGTGTTAATAATGTTCCAATTCAATTAAGGGTATTTCCTCATTTATATTTAACGACTTTGATCAAACACTTCGGTATCACGGCTTTTTACAGCCGGCAAAAGCAGGCTGAGAAAGCATCTTTGAGCGACAAGATGAAGTGGGAGGGAAGAAAAAAGTAAACACTAAAATACACGTGCAAGAGGTATGTTACACTGGATGCCGGCCAATATGTATAACACGTCAAACATTAATTCAAACCTGAACTTTCATAAAACATAAAACACTTCGTTTGGGGAAATAATCTACTTAGAGTAAACTCTTAGCTTTCGTAATCCATTTGTTTGTGTCCAGGAATTCTTGCCACTGCCAGTCCCCAAGTTCGAGCCCTACAAGGCTGATCCACAACGGTGCTTCAGTCCAGGGGGTGTCCACAACCCGCTTCTGCTCTAGCCTTCTAGCCTCCTGAGGTCCAAACAGTTGAAGACCGTCCCCTTCAGGAGAGGGACTCTAACTTTATTCTCCATTAATATGTACTAGAGAAGAATAAATAACGCATTACTTCCGCAAATATTTCAGTTTCCTAAAAAATATTTATTGAACATCGTGAACCGAAGTCTGCCTCAGGTAGATTATACATATTTTCCTTTCCGCTTATTCGCCAGATTAGGCATCCTCACATGGTACGAAGATTCATCAAATATGCAATATGTTGCGATACGTTTGCTGCCCGTCTATATTCCACCAAATTTAAAGAAACGCTTCTCAGTTCATTTGTTAAAAAGATCCGTACAGTACATGGCTACAGTCATTTATCAAGCTGGACTTGCGTAGTAGTAGAGCAAAATTTCACTTTCTCTTTATAGAATGATACAATTTTCGGTCTATACCAGACCAACGATTATTATTTTCAACCACCTCATCAAAAATTCTGGTTTGTCTTTATTGATCCCATCTAACAAAACGCAGTCTATCGAAAAGTATAAACTATTTTTATCTGTTTGTTTGGATAGCGCCCACATACTATATGTCACCTGAATCACAGGTATGAGATACAGTTCAGATATTTAAAATTCGTTGATCGAGTCTTTAAAGATTCATTGTAAAACGTAGTAAAATGCCATTCTCTTTTTTCACATCCTATTAGTGATCTTTATTGAAGTTTTCATAGTCTCTTCAGAAAATGGATACAAATTAAAATCATGCGCTTTTAAGTAATCTATCAGGACCCAGTCTAAGATCCCTAAAGTTGTCACTCAGTAAAAGCTGATAACAGTGATGAAGATACATCATTGACGAGCTATTCCATCATATTTCACGTTATTTTGATAGTGTACTCGAAATGCCCTCGAAGATGGTACTTCAGATAATATGAACAAAAATCACTTTCGTAGACGAAGAAATTAAAAAAAAATTCTCAAGCTCTTCGTATTTAACGTTCAATAAATGGAAATAAGGTAGGGCGAACACGTATACTCGTGTATTCAGTTATATTCATTCGGACATTAACAAGTGACAAATTACTATTACTGCACACTGATAACAAAAAATGATCTTATGGCAGGAGCAGAAATAGTTTCACCTAAGCTTCAAATAACTAAGGATTTACATGGAAATTATTTGATCAAGAGGTATTTATTATTTTAAGCATACATTGCTCAAGAAAGCATTTTATGGAAAAGGAACTCATGTTTAGAGGGAAATGCAAGAAAAAAATCAAGAGGACATATTGGAGGCGTTTTTTAAGAAAAATAATTTTCAGGGATAAGTGGTAAAAAGCGAAAAACTGCTTTCAATAAGAAAAATATGAAAATTTCTACGTAAAACTGCTACCATTTGCTATTTTACTCTATGTTCTCAAGCAGATTTCTTCAAGAAATATCGATAATTATATTGGTGATATAATTATCTACGATTTTTTTCGTAATTTTCACTCATTCCGCTCGACTCTTTAAACAGAAAAAGCGTCATCCATGTTCTGTAAAGAACATCACATTATGATCTATGTATATTTGACCGCGGTTGTAGTATATAAAATAACAGGTTGGAAATAAAGTAACGTTATTTTTACTTAATGATATATTCAAGTTCGATAAATTACGAATTCGTAATTTTTAATTCTGGCAGTGGTCTTCTAATTTTTAATGACGCTTTTCTATCATTCCACCAGGTTATTTAGGCCTCTTGAAAAAAATCATTGGGTTTCGAAGAGGAAAACAGATCAAGATCATCTTTTAGTTGTTCAATTTTTTCACATTTCATTATCTTAGTGATATAGCAAAGACCTAGAAATAAATAATCAGATGGAGTGATGGCAGATGAATACGGTGAGGTAAAACTTCCCAATCAAAACTCATCATTTTTTATTGTGTGCTTCTTGCTGCATGCTGTTCAGCATTGTCTTGCTGAAACACTACATTTTTATTGAGCAATGCTTGTCTTTTCCTCGATAAGACCATTCTTAGATCTCCAAGTTGTGAGCAGTATTTTGCAGCTGTGACTGTTTGGTTCAGGTTTAATAGCTCATAGTGAACCAGTACTCTCACCTCCCACCATAAACACATGCAGATATTACTTGGGTTGTAGTCCTTGCTTTAGAACTGGCGGTGAACTTTGGTTTCTACTCAACCAGTGTATTGCGTATCATTCAGCGTAACATTCATTGAGTATTATTTTAAAGAACCTATTTCTTGTACCAAGTAGCAATCGTTTCTAAAAATGGATCCCTACGGTTCCTTGAAAGCGAAGTCAATCTTTTTTTAGGTTGGACAGCACTTGAATTATGGGAAACCCATTGTCCGCACTTCACAAAGGCTTAAAATTATGCTCCTGTGGGTTATTTTGAACAGTTAAGCCAATTCTCTACTAGTGGACTTTGGATCGACTTCCACTGCATTTTTAATGGATTCTTTATCAATTGACTTTGATCGTCTTGAATGTGGACTATCCGAGATGAAAATATCCAGATGAAAACTTGGCAGACCTCGGTTAGCATTTTTGAAAATTTCAAACATTGTTTCCAAAGACAGAATAAATGTGCCTTGAAGTTTTTGCGACAGAAGTGTCTTCAATGTATTCATATAGCATACGGCATCTTAGATGCTCTCCATCAACATTCATTTCTTGAGGGTTGAAACAATTGAATTGATCTAAATTTAGTACCCATTATCTTTCAATGAATTGAAGATGAGTTGGAACTCAGACTTCATTTCAACGACCAATCGATGTGTTCTTAGGAAGGTTTTGAAAAATAATTTGGAAAAATTAAAATTACTTTCTTCCCAACCTAATATACATATAAACTAAAATATACGTTAATGTCTGTTATCACTGATCAGTTTTGGTCCAAAACAAATCTTTGTCGTTGCTTAAACCATCCCGACTTCTTAGTAGTCAGTCATTCGCCTAAATAAAAAAATACAAATTCTGAAGAAGGAAAAAGTATCTGCCAAATATGTGCATCAGACAAAAAATTGTTCGGAATCCTGAAGTCGCGTTCGATTTTTCGAAAACACGTTCTGCGCCGCCAGTTTGTGTAGCTCGTCTCACTTTATTTATGCTTGTCTGCGGGGAAAATTTTTGCCTATGGTCGTGTAATCTGCAGTCAAAGAGAGCCTGCCAACTGGGTTATCGTGGCATGCATGAAGAAATACTATGCAGATAGAATTAAGGGACGACCAAAAAACACGTGTCCACCCGAGCATCGCCGTCTGATCACGGAAAAAATGTCGCTAGAACACAGGCAAACGCATTCGTTCTGCAATGATAGCAGGTTATTAGGAAGTGATGCGAGGAGTACACCTGCACTTCACTTAAAACATGAAATGATTTTTTTCGAAAGCGTTTCAGTAACAATAAAGATATGTTTTAAATGTACCTGAAATTTTGGAACGGGGAATGTTAGAATAAGCGAAAACTGAAATTGGAGGCAAGACAACGTTTGAGTCTTGTAATAAATGAAGATCAGAGCGTGATATATGCAGTGTCTTCAGGCAATAAAGTGAGACTCTTGTGACTTATTTGTGGCCAATAAAGCGTTAAAGTGCGTGTAAGGCATCGGGAGACCACTAAAATATGCTCTCTTAGTCCCAAGTTAAGAAAGTTGAGGCTTGAACTCATCAAAGTGTTTAAAGTTTCTAATATTGACTGTACTTGCTAACATGGGAAACCAGTTAAACTTGAATTCCCGCTTCCAAAGCTGAATAAACATAATAAGGACTATGAAATTATTTTGAATATCTGTCACTTCGTTCGCCACAAACCACAATTACAAATCTTCCTACCTCCAACGTAGGCGAGTCTCCAACCAGCATCTAAATTATTTCTAGCTTGCACAAGGAAGTTCACCATTTCAAAGTATTAAACTAACAAAAAACCATAAACTAACTACACTGAAGTTGCATGCGTCGTTGAGCATGATGATATCTTCGAGCAGAAAAGTCTGCATGAGATGAGAAGATACTCGATACCGGGAAGTGTGAGCATTCAATCGTGAAGCATGCACTTATCTAAAATAAACGCTTTCTTGTGTGCTTAAACAGGCTAACGAACCCCTCAAGTCACCAAACTACATCATAATGTGAAAATTTACGGTAACGCTACTTGGTTTTTGCAAAGAAAAAACAGAAACTGACATCTGTGAAATGCAGTAAAATGCGCGAGTGACTTTAAATCTAAGACCAAAACGACCTAGTTCACACGAGGATGAAAAGCACAAAATGAAATACTTTATCCCAAGCAAGTTCAAATTAAACTAGAATGTGTGTTTCATGATGTAAAATAAGACGTCACTCCATCATCAGAACCGGCAGCGACTCACGCTACGGGACGTGTACCTAAGTCAACCTCTGTGAGTGAGCACATTCATGGTGTTCTAAATTATGAGCTCGTTGTTGAATTAAGATGACTGGCTCAAATGAAATGTGTCTCAGAGTTGTTGGAAGATATCATGTGAAGGCACGGCAAGCCCATGTGCTTGATTAATGAAAATAAACACGATATTAGTGGTAGTCAACGATGACACTAAAGAATGAACTCCAAAATTGTTGCACCTTCATATCGAGTTTTCGCTAGAATATCTTCACTTATCGACCATAAATGCAGTTTTTTGTGAGGATTAGGCCCCAAACAGAAGGATCGTTGCTTTGATGAAGCTGCCTTTCATCGACAGTTTTGTTTACGAAACAAGAGCTCAGCGAAACGAACGGTGCTCTAGAATCTATTCAAGTAAACAGGTCGTACATATGTTAGAGGGAGCATCCAAGAATGCTCACAGACTGTTTTAGAGACAAAAGCAATAAGCAAGCAATATGAGTATAAGGAGGAGTTGGCAAGAAGTTCATTTTAAAATGAAGTATGGAAAAATGTTTATTTCAATGTATTATCGGTATGAAATTCAATACAAACTTACCACATGGGCTATGTAGGAAGATTAATATAAAAATTAATCTGATACTATTTTCGTTTAGCAGCATTTGCCATGAAAACATTTGATCATTTCTAATACTAAATTTTTATTCAATCTTTGAAAGAAAACATTGAAGAATCCTTTATTTCAAGAAGTTCAATTTAAATTGACATAAGTAACATCCATTTAAATTTATTATAAGAACCTCAATTTACACCAAATAATTGTACTCTTTTTGATATGTAGTAAATTTTGCTGAACTAGAATTTAACAAAATTTTGGTCAATTTTAGTTTGAAAATCAAAAAGAAACTCAATTTGGATCTAACAGCAGAGTTTGAATCGAACAAAATTATTATCAATAAGAGGTCTATCAAAATTATGATAAAATTTGAGTTCAAGAACGAAATTGTAATGTTTTAAATTGGCAGACCAGCATTCAGTACTAAAAGAAAGACTTCTATTTATAGAGAAAACGGAGCTAGTGACACAAACACGTGACAGAACTGAGACCGAAGCTAGGCTTCCGTCACGACTGATGGACATGCCAATCAAAAAAACAAACAGACGATCGTGCACGAGTCATCTTTTTTTGAAGGGATCGGTACGTGTATACTAAGCAGACATGTACTATTCTCTGGCTATCTATTCGAATGTTTGAATTTTACGTTTTCGTGCTCCCACACACAGTACGCTAAAGTCTTGAGCTTCTAAGCCTACGTAAGTATCGTACGACACTGTAATAATGTGGTCCAAGTATCAAACACTGCTTGTTTTCTTCATGCATAAAAGATTGTTGAGGAAAATACAGCTCTAACAATACCTTCTTGTTGCGTTCATTTCATATATCAAGAATAAATAAAGTCTGGTTATTTTCTCGAACTTTATCACTATATTCGATTAGAAAAAAACACATGCTAGAAATAACTATTTGAAGATGAAAACAACGATTATAGGTCATCATGTAGTGGCTCTCAGAGAAAACCTTTAATGCAGAAAGCAGCGACAGGTGGATGGAAAACATGTAAAAGCAAGAAAAGAATCCATACTCTGCTGCACACAGTGCAAAAAAAACGAAGACTGAACTTGAAATGCAGAAAAAACGGAAGCAGCTGGGCAAGTAAAATGTTATTGTTTGAACTGAGCGACGGGAGAACAACAAAAAGTTCGTGCAATGCAAACACACTCTCAGTCGAGCGAGAGAAGTAGATGCGCACTGACTTGATCGCGTTTTTGTTGAGTGTGCCATGGCTTTAATACCTTTTCTCTAAAAAGAACACCCATTAAAGGGAATTTAATAGCCTGTTTAAGGGCTCTGCACTGATGCAAGCTACGCTTTTTCTTCTCACACCTGTACCCCTGTGTCATAGTCGGCAAGTGCACTAGTTGGTTGCAAGTTAAGGTGAAACGGTAGATGTGCAACAGATTGAGAAAATCGAGGCAGTGGGCACGTAAGTTCTACGCTCAATAAAATTTTAACTGCAACCGCAGCATCTGTCATAGAAATTAGCTAAAAAAGATTGCAAACGTTGTAGCATTGTAAAAAACGACGAAGCAACGTAATTTTCTTAGCCAGCATACCCAATATTTACTTAGTAAACACCTCACTAAGACCAACTGACACTCGTTTATCGTAGTGTTTAAATACAGGGTGTCTCAAAAAAATGTACTCACCCTTTAACCGTTGCTAACATGCTGTCTTCTTTGTGTTGCAGGTGTGAGGTTCGAACCTTTGCGAACATGATTAAATGTGATTAAAGAATCATGTTCGCAAAGGTTCGAACCTTACACCTGCAACACGAAGAAGACAGTATGTTAGCAACGGTTAAAGGGTGAATACATTTTTTTTGAGACACTCTGTAGAGAAGAACCCCATTGAAGACAGTGCTAGTGCAGTTGTTTATAAAATATACTTAAATTATATGTTTTGCTGATGATTAAATACAAAACACCTCATCAATGCATGCCATAATACCATTCAAGAGAGTAGTAAACAATGAAAAGGTGGCAGATCAACTAATACTGATCAAATACGCGTTTCGGTTTTTGATCCATACTCAGGTACAACTAAGTAAAATTGCAAAATAACGGCGAAGGTTGAAACCGTACAAAAAATCGAAACAAAGAACTTCAGTAGAGAACACCTTAAATAACGGTATTCATACACAGAAAACGAATATCATTTATATCATCTCCATGCATAATTTCATGCTCTTAACAACCAATGAATTGAACTGGTACTGACGGATTCTTCTAACCAGTACATTTTGCTGTACTATGAGAAGAACGTTGGATTAAGGCTTCTAAACTTTTAAAATCTATGGGGTTCCTAGTTGAGAAGTTGAGATACATACAACGTAATTCAAAGTATTAAAATCTAAACTTCTCGTGATAAAACATAAAATATTACAAAATTTGTCACTTATATCAGATAAAGTATTTCATAGGGGTATAAGATCCTTATGTACTTCCTTACAAACCCATTTAAAAAAAATCATAAAGTCATTTTTTCCGTTACTTTAATTGACCAACTTTTTTAGTAATACTGTTCTTAGTAATACGAAGCGTGAAAATTTGCAAGGTGTCAACTAAACCTCTGGTGTCGGGTTAGCGTTCAGTATCTGCTTAATAGAACATTCTGTTCGCAGGACTACACATACTTTCACATATCAGAGGCGGGTATACTATAGCTTGCATTCCTACAAATAATTGTAATATGCGCTGTGAAATATTCAAGCACATGCAATGAATTGTGCATTATCTTTCTACACTATACGAAGAGAATGCGGTAAACTATAAAGTTTCATGAAGCGATCCCAGTTAACGATAACCGTTAGGAGCTTGAAATCTTCTTGCAGCAGTAAGATAATATTCAGCTTCACACGTACATTATACTCGTGCCAGCTACTCTTATTATTAAATACATGTAGAGCATGAACGCAGTATTATCATAGTTTTAGCGTATACATCAAACGTGGCGTACAAATAAAATGAGCGAGGTGACGTTCTACCTACAGTGTTTCTCAAAGTTTTTTCAATCACCGCCCCCTTAGGACACTGTTTGATTTTCCACCGCCCTCTAATGATTATATTACTGTATATTATACAGTAATATACGCCCCCCATTCAAGGTGTACCCTCCTACCGCCCCCTTGCATTTCCGCAACGCCCCCAGGGGGGCGGTACGGACCACTTTGAGAAACACTTTTCTAGAACTTCTGACCTACGCAATATTCCAAAGCTTACATTGTATTGAACAAAATATCTGCAGCCTCAACTCTTCCGCTCTATGGTCGGCGTACGCTTCTGCAGCTGCTGTTGCAAAGCATTACATTGAATACATTAACGGAACATTATGTGCATGTAATAGGAGTGCTTTTACTTACGTACATGAATGTGAAAATTAGTCACATGAGTAAATTTGTTCAATGAATAATCTCACCTGTTAAAGTGTTTATTTCCTTACCCAAATGTTTACCGCTTCAACGATAATTTTGTTGAGAATTATATACCTTACTAAAAACTTTCAATACATACCTGCAATTATGCGTTTGGGCATTCCAGTAAAAAACAATATTATACAAAGGGTAAAAAGTTCAATCTAAATTCAAAACTGGCAATATAGTCTTGCGGCTGAATTCCTGTGAACCACACTCTGATAGTCTCACTTTAACATGACTGTAGAAGCTGAAGTAATTTGTGAATTAAAAGAAACATATTTGCTCTCACTCTATAGCACACATCAGCTTTCTTTACCCAATCTTAATTTTTCTTTCGTGTCTCTGTTCATTAGGATCTTTTTAGCAATATGCTTCATCTAATTAGTTTGATTTCTCAATCAAACATTCAGTTGATAATCACATTAGCGTTAAAACTTTCTTATAAGCCATTTCTAAAATTATCCTTATCTATCACATTTCTCATGAATTAAGCTACCATCACACATATTATCTAGAACCCACTGCAATATGAGAGCATACAAGTTCTTCTACTGCACATACGTATTAAAAAAGCTAAAAATGTTGTATCATACATACCTTATCAAACGAACACACTGATATATGACCTAAAAACGAGGCCGCGTGCACAGTCTACGATTATTTCAAAACACTGCCTGCAAGTGATGACGTCATACTCTAGGCAAATGTTTCGATGTCTAACATTAAAACTGCTTAGTTCTGACCCTTGGACGTATTATATCTAGTTTCAATAATAAATGTATAAGGATGAGGAAGTAACAAGAAAAAATTAAAAATCTTCCAATGAACTAGTTTGTTTTTCAGAATTCCGTTGTCCTGCTTGTGGCTTGTGAGTAAAGTACATTAATTAAGTTCTAAAAGTTCATAACTCAATTGAAAAAATTACATCTGAGGATTTAGAGTAGGAAGCTTAAAAGCAAAGTCAGAATAAACAAAATATCTCATCCATATGACATGCCCTACATTCGAATGTACAAACCAAAACTTGGTCGAATTTCTACACAGATCGCCCCAGTTCACTATCAGATTTATTTATTTCGCAAGCCCGTGAACAAATCATATTAAGATGACCTCGATCTTAAAAGATGTAAGTCATTGATAGTAGTGTCGGGCCAATTCATCTTCCTGTAAGAAACAGAGACTCGAATTAACATGAGTGACAACCCCTGCTCGGCACTTACTTAAATTTTCAACGAGAACGTAAACTTTCGGTAAATCGCAATGAGATGGTGGCGGAGCGGGAAGTAAACTCACCGTTTAGTCGTACCACAAATCAGCACCAACAAATCGATAAACTTCGCCTCCTCATTGCCATGAAAAAAACAGCGTGAGTTTGATCAGCAAAATTCTCGGATCATGATGAAGAATTCAAGTTAGCACCTGAAAAGATGCTAACGTACTTGTTCATAAAACGAGTGCAGGCCGTTTTTGGTTCTAAAGCGTCTACGGGAAGCAACACTGATATGGCAAAATAAGAATCTGTTTTATGACAAACACTGCGTATCAGTAGACATACTGTTCCAGTTGCATATGCTCATCCTTGTGAAAAATTTGAGAATATTCATACAATAGAGGTTAAATTGCAGTAGTTTCCCTGATAACGGTGTGTTACTGGCACTTTCTTGGTATAAATATTCTCGAAGTACAAATGAGGCCTACTCTTAAATGAATTCTAAGAAAATAATGAAAAACGATACTTCGTACGTATTCATTAGTACGAAGGACAAACGTGATGCAACGTTCTGCTAACCTTTGCTCAATCATACCAAGTGTGCGTAGTAGGATAATACAACAAATGGTCCATAAAAATTCGCACCTTATATCATGATCACCTTATTCCACATCGCCACAAAATTCCCATTGAAAGACAGAAAAACCATATTTTTTCAATATCTATTGATGGCTGAAGTCTCTTGGTTGCATGTGGTGTTGAGTGGCACGTCTTATGAAAGTTGAGTGTCACGTCTTATGAAGGTTGGTTTCTGTTTACCTGAATCTAAACTTTTGCACAAATACTAAAGTTAGAGACGCCTGCAGGTCTCATTAGTAAGAGCAAGTCCTCCTGAGAGAGAGAAGAGAAGCTTTTATCAGTGTAAATGATGTACTTTTCGTACATTGACTCCCTTGATGCAAAAGAAGAAAAAATTATGGTATGTCATTTTTTAGTCTTTTAAAACATAAGCCGCAGTTACATAATCAATATCTTAAGATTAAATTTGGTATTAAATGCACGATGTTATATTTTCAAATACAATAATAATAACATAAATATATATAAAATAATACAATATGATATAATACAATACCATATATATCATACCATACCATACCATATATGATATCATATATAATATAATATAATATAATATAATATAATATAATATAATATAATATAATATAATATAATATAATATAATATAATATAATATAATATAATATTATATAATATATTACATTATATTATAATATAATACGAAATATAATAAATTTCTAGCTCAGCTAAAAGCTTCCCAAAATATTCAAAGTCTTGTTATGAAATAGACG
>VCRD01001872.1:62744-90171 GCA_006783055.1 Trinorchestia longiramus
TGCGTCAGGCAGGTACATAATAATTGATACTCCCATCGTCTATTAACAGCTCACAATGACTTTTTAATACTATGCATCAAGTCCTTCTGAGACTTCCCTCAAAACCTGAACAGTTTTTTCTTTTGTTAAAAGCAAAGTATACTCATGAATGCATGACCAACATACTGTACTTCATCTAAGTTCAAGTCAGGAAAAGTGTCTAAAGAACCTAAGAAACGACGACGTGTCTCTCGTCACACACAGACCTACCGCCAGCCCTCACACCCGCCATCACCGTCACGCTGACAGCACAAGACGAAGCACGTCGGCAACCGTCAGCTCAGACGTGACGACGTGTCAGGGCGGGCCCCCGTGGAGGCTGACAAGCAGCTCGGTCGTCAGCACAGGAGTTCTTTTTAGAAACTTCGATGTTCACAATAGTTCACTTTAAAGGTTTGCAAAATCTGGATTTAGGGTCTCCATATCCTACTTCTGAAATAAGTATCGTATTACTCCTTATTAATTAACTTCCCCGAAACTTGTTTCTGAATCTATAAAATACTTGAATTTTATAACTAAACTTTTAGTTCTTGGAAACTTTTTCTGCGTAGCTGAACATTTTAGCTACGCTCGGTGATTGTGTCTTGCTTCTATAGTTATACTCTACGCAAAGGTTATTTAAATTAAATTTGAAAACTATTCTGCGATTTAAAACCATGTTTACGACCATGCAATTTACAAGCCATGGTCGTTTATAAGTCAACCAACACCAACCGGAACCAGGAGGTATCAAAATAAACGCTAACTTCTAACTATTTGTTGAGCCACCATAAATTTCAAATGCTTGTTGAGTAATGAAGAAAATTATAAAAATATCCTAATTTAGTGTTACTCCAGCGATGTAGTACAGATGATGGCCACTATACCAATACAAATATGAAGTTATAAGTTATCTTCCGTGGCACCAATGTTCAATACTGCGCTTTATTCAAAAGTTTTATTTTTTAGTTGGAAGTAAAAGACAAAAATCCATCAGCAAAGAGATATTTGTTTTTATTTCAAGTTTTCCATATAAGCTCGATTTAAAATGTTCGGCAAGGTACAGAAATTTACGCTGTTTGATTACATTTTTTATATTTATCATACTCTACGAAAAAATCTTTCATTGAAATGCCATTAAAAATGTCAAAACAAATTGCCCATCTTCTCATGAAGAATATTTAAATTCCGCCTCTTTAACATGATTTGTTTCCACATCTCATCGTAAAATCGCAAGACTCCCTGTAACGTTTCTCTCTGACAGTGAAAAAAGGTTATTAGTTTTTCGCAGCTCAGAAGATTTTTTTCTACCACTGACAAATGAAATTCTCAGAGACAAGCAAGACTACGGTCACTGCAAATACATAGATTTTCGTACGTTTTTTTCTCTGTCTTTGTCAGTGTCATTTTGCATCGGTACCCCATAATTAATGACTACTAAATGCATCACTATAAACCATAGTCTGACATACAAATGGAGGCTTAACTCTGCACTAACATCCTGGTTAAAATGTAGTCGTAAGTCAGGAGTGGTGCGGAAAACCTGTAGTTTTTCCTCGAAAGTTAATGTTTATTTTTCTCGCTCTCGTAATCACTAGTTTCTGTAACAATAGTGAAAACTTTTTCAAGAAAACATCTAAAAATTCAATCCGAAAGAAGCTCACGTATATCACGCAGCGGAAGGATTCAAAAGTTTTCCTTCCAATCGCTGAAAACTCGACAATGCTGTCAATGTTATAGGAGAACAAGAGGACAGGAGAGTTACAGGAGAGCATCTGCTATTGAGAAACCCAACTTCTGCTATGCATTATAAAGACAGGCATCAACATCAATCCATACAAGACTGTGCATCTCTCGATGCCCATGACAGATCGATGCCGTGTGGCTCAGAATTCAATCAAGCATTGTATGCATTTGATAGCCCTCCATCTCAAGCTGCGTGCTTGAGTTTCTACACCTGCATGTTAAATGAACGAAGATACACATGAGGCATGTCCCGTTTTTCTAGAAGCAATATATCAGATACAGTGCGTGCCAGAATTATGTGCAACTCTATTTTTTGATTCTCGCTCCCATAGTTGTTAATAAAAATTAGCGACACTTGTTACATTATATGGCAATACTAACACATGCTCAAATCTAAAATTGCAAGATGATCTGCGCAATAGTACGTAAACAAACGGCAGCCATTGACTTGAATTCTTGCAAGTTTCAGCGCGCCAACTTTATATGCAAATCATCTATACAGTGTCAAATATGGCCAGCTGGTGACGGAAATTGATAAAATAGATTATTTATAGGAATATTTAATGTGGAAACAACGACATAACAAAACAAAAAGCTTCAATGTGGCTGAATAGTGCAATTAATAACGTATATAATTCCGATGTTCTTTAACAACAGAAAAAAGTTTTTCATCCACTGAAGATGTAAAAATTTTTATTTCATCTGATGAAGTTTCTTTGGCAGCAGTTAGAACGGCATTCCAGAGGTCATCCTTGGAGATGTACTGCCTTCCACCGGAGTAAATCTTCCTTTGCAGGATGCTCCAGAGATTCTCAATGGGGTTTATATCCGGCGAACAAGCTGGCCATTGCTTGATTTTCCAGTACTTGACAAAATCACTCTCCAAATATTCCGTGGTTATTCTTGCAGCATAAGACGAGGCATTATCATGCATAAATACCATCTCTTTCTGGAATGCCTAATTTTTCATCTTGTACCAGGGTAAAGGGTGTTCCTTAATGAAGTCAATGTAGAGTTTGGCAGCCATTTTCACTCCATGTGCGACTCTGAATGGTACTACCAGTTCATTACCAATGATTGCAGCCCAAAACATTACATCCCCACCTCCTTGCAGACGCCTGATCCGGCAGGGACGTGGACCATCCTTGCAGTACCATCCTCTCCTCCACCCATCGGGTCCATCAAGAGTCGCTCGACACTCATCGGTGAACAGAACAGTTTGAAAATTTACCTTCATGTGGTTTTTCGCCCAATCCATCCTCTTTTTCTTGTGGATATCCATTAATGGAGGGCGAACCTCTGGCTTTCCACATTTTCCAACCTCCCTCAGAATACGGCATCGCCAGCGTTTTCAAACACTTCTTTGCTAGTTTTAAGTGGGTTACAGCCGCATTCTCTCGTGATCCTACTCATGGCTCGATGCGACACAGGTGCTTTCTTACGACGTTTCCCTTTGTCAAAACGACCGTTGCAACAATCAGGGTTGGTCACAAATTTTTTAATGGTACGATGGTCACGGCCCAATTCTTTTGCTATTTCTAATGTAGACATGTTATTACTCAGCTATTGAACAATTTTAGACTTCTCACCATGACTCAAACACCTTTACGTTCCATCTTGCAGATAAAGTTGGCACACTGAAACTTGCAAGAATTCAAGTCAATGGCTGCCGTTTCTTTACCATTGCGTAGATCATCTTACAATTTCAGATCTGAGCAAGTGTTAGTATTGACATAATGTACCAAACGTCACTAATTTTTATTTACAACTATGAGAGTGGGAATCAAAAAATAGAGTGGCATATAATTCTGGCACGCACTGTGCAAACAACTGCATGCTCTGATAACAAGCTGCGCTTGGCATTTGGCATGTGTACATGTGCCTCCATGTGTTACTGATTTTATTGGACGGGTGTTCAGTAAAGACGTCTGTTAAATCAAAAGCGCATTCAGAAGAAAGACACTTTACGTAGGATAATGAAAATTCTTGATAATGACCACTTCACTCGCCGGTTAAATTATATTGAACCTTCAAGTAAGCCATGAAGAAAAGCATCTTCTTAAGTTCATTGGGTTCTTCATATAGGGGAGAGACTGTCAAGATGGCTTGCTGTCACACAAACGTAGGTTACGAATTAGTTCTGAACATAATTACGCGTCTAAACAAGCGTTTCTAGGCAGCACAGCCAGCTCAGTATATCTCATAGGAGCGACAGAAATACTGTAGGCACTAACTGCTAGAGACATAGCAAGAGATCTTGGGAAGTTTTATAATTTCATGTTAGTGCCCTGATTTTCACTCCCTCATTAAATCAGAAGCTTAGGGCAGTTAGTAGCGATTTAAAGACAATAAATTTGAGCTATTGTATGAAAAAGTTTCAATCGCGATCAAATGTGGCTAAGTTTTAAATTGGAGTACCGTAAGGTTTTAGTGGAATATTAGAGGCACTAGTTTACCTCCTTAGCATTACTAAGTTAAGTCAGGGTTCGTAGCTACTACACCTTAACACGTTGCCTGCGATTGCCTAGCTGGTGCAAATCTTTACTTTGTACACACAGTCACTAGAAAGCCTTGAAAAAATTATAGAACCTAACCTGAGTGACCCACCGGCGGGTCGTATCGCACTCAACGTGTTAAATCATTATCATTGCATTCATTATTGAACGAAATTAACGAGCTTGAAGACTTGGAAAACGAATCACCATCTACAACGTGGCCTTCATTATTAATTTGTCCATTTGGTTATTTGAATATGCGTTTATTTAATCATTAAAAATACGTAAACGTCTAGACTTTAGACATTCAAAATGAACGAATTATTATGAGTAAAAATCAGTGAGATTATGGTGATGTTGCAAAAAATCGCCTCAAAAAACTTCTCAAAGCACTCATTATTGAGATTAGTTGAAGTAAGAGTAGCACTGTTATAGTATGAGACCAACTGCATGTTAATGCCTAACGTCTGAGCTACAAAGGGCAATATATGTATTAAGCGTTAACTCTTGTATCATTAATACCGCTATTACTTTAGACGTTAATTGGCTATAAATTTAATACTTAGTTCATTAATTTTCCCTAAGAAATCAATCTTCGCAGTAGAGGTTTATAGCAAACGGCCAGTGCACATTGGGCTCTGAACCTCGGGAATTAAACGTCGCCTAAAAACGAGAAGAAATAAACAAGAATTTTATTGAGATGGACACACGACCACCGCTACGGAGCTCTGAGAACCCCCACGAGGGCTTCTTTTAAATTTGAGCTTATAAAATATTGCATAACTTCTCAATATGATAGACCCAATGTTCCAACACAATTCACCGCCAGGTACAAACACTACACTAATAGCAGATAGATGCTTTAAAACCTAACACAGGCATTACAACTGGTACATATAACAAAAAGTGCTTTACTAATGACAGACATTTTTCCCCGTACACAGACACTATGCTCGAAAGTAGTATTCCACGTATACAAACCCAATATACAAGTTTTACTCCATTTACAGTCTTTTTGCATGACTTTCAATTATATCTTCTTCAACTATGCCGACATTAATGGTGAAGTACTATTCCTCAATTCTGAGCTAACATCTAAATACTCGTATAAGCTTTACCAATGAAAGAAGTTTTATCTAAAGTATTACTGAAATGAACTGAAATTAATCGTTGAAAGACTTAAAATATGGAATAACCACACAGAAATTACATAGTTGCAATATACAGGGTGTCCCAAAACAATGTACTCAATCTTTAAGTGCTCAATACTCGAATATTTTGTTCCGATATAGGTGTTTTTTGACATAGAGAATGTTTAACGAGTTGAATTAAAGAAATAACATTAAATTTAGTACATTTTAATATGATAAAAACTTTGATATTATTCCCCTAGTCTTCTCTCCCCTTAGTAATAGACAGTGAAAGAGTGCATACGTTGTAAGACATTACATCATTGAAATAATAACTTTGATGAAAAATTTAATCATTTGTTCGTTCAATTGCCGTCAAAATTGTGCTATCGACATCAGTCTTTCAAACAACATTTTCTTCCTTAATTTTTTTTATAGAGACTACAGTTTTCATAAGAATTCTTATAGCGTTACAAGGGAACACAAATCTTTTTAAAGAAACTGACCTCCCTGAACGGCTTCTTGTGCAGTAACTGCACCGGCCTACCATATGAGAGGTAAATAAAAATAGTAAATGGAAAGGAAAGTGAGCCAACACTTAGGACCAAACTCACAACAGCTGACCGAGGAGTAATTTAGTGGGGCAGCCTTAGTAGAGTTACGTAGATACTGGCGCGGTTGCTGCTCATGTTGGACGACATGCATGTAGTATTGAAGAAAATTCCAGTGTGTGCTGGTATAGACGCTATCATGCATATTAATGATGTAGAACTCCGAGTTACAGCATTCTGATTTACTGTTTTTTGAGTTGTATCAGTACTTTGACTTGCAGCAGTACTGTGACTTGCAGCAGTACTGTGACTTGCAGCAGTACTTTGACTTGCAGCAGTACTTTGACTTGCAGCGTCACTTTGACCTGCATCAGTACTGTGACTTTCAGCAGTACTTTGACTAGCAGTGGCTACCTCAACCTATGAGTGGAGCTAAGGAATACTACACATCCGTCAAGGTGCTCCAAGTCTCTAAGATTGCAAGTACGGACGCTGCAAGTGCAGATGCTACAATTCAAACTGCTGCAAGAAGAATGCAGCAAGCAAGGCTGCAAATAACAGGGGCTCTGCTCCTTGCAGGCGCACATTCTTATCTTAGAAAAAGATGGGCGACAGTTCAGCTCTGCGTCATAATCAGAGTCGGCCGACACCTGTGAGCAGTCTTGCTCCTCTAAATTTAAGGCGCATCACAGAACTAGGTCAGCAGAGCGGACTGTGTTATTTTCTGGCTTCAAAATACATCGCATTACAATATTCAAGGAGCATAATGAAGGGGACGCACCAAATATGACGAATCAAAAAAAGCGAACAGAGGAGTTACACGCACGCTCGCAAATTAAGATCAGAAATACCGTGTCTTGTTAGAGGGAGGTTCATGCGGTAAAAAATGACGGTGTCAGAATTGACAGTCAGCGTTAGAGACTCTCAGCTTATGGGAGTACCTAGTTTATGACACTATGAGGGGCTCTGGAGGTGCATGTGAAAGTAATATTCAGAACGGAATGGTTTTGTCAACTTTCAAAACATGTGATGCTATTTGAACTATGTTGAAGTGAATCTGTTTGCTCAGAAGCCTTGTGAACGCACGTCCCTCTGGTGGTCGTGTAAGAGAAATCAAAGAGTTTCGCTATACCGTGACTTTTCAGAGGAGTCTACGAGAGTTAAACTTATAAGAATAAATAGAAAAAATAATGGACTATAAATTGAATAACTGAATGTGTGATTCATCGAACATACGCTATAAATTGTAGAAAAAATTAAGTCGGAAAATCATTAGTCGCTATTTAAAATATACGGTATAACTCTCTCCAAAAAACCCGATACTTTTTCAGAAATCTGAGTATGGGTTATAATGCATGCTTAAACAAATTACTGTCAGTTTAACAACAGCCGTTTTTAAATGTGGCACCTGCATAGCAAGAGAATGTAACACGAATTTTCGAATTTTATTATGTATTTAAGAAGGTTTTCATGATATTCCAGCACGTGATTCTGGAAAGCCTAAATGAAAAGAAGAAGTTCCTATTAAGTTAACATCCCTCGACTGAAATGCTCGCCCAGCTCATTACATGACTCCATTTACACCAAAATTAACGTAAACTTTGATCAGAATTTCGACATAGTTGATCCCACAGACTGGTAAATGAAATGGTGATAAAGCCATGAAGCATCTCGCGAACTAATGAGAGAATCAGACAGTGATTCTTCGTAAACATTTAACAACGAAGTAACTATTACAATAAGCAAAAGTGATATTCTACCCGACAATATCCTCGTAGGTTACTGGTGCGGGGCGAAACAAAAAAATTAGTCTCGGGGTCGATACGTAGCACACAAAATGAGATCAGACGATATTCTTTCGTGTGAGCTACTTATTAAAATGGTCGTAAGAAGCAAGAGTGGGCAGGTGCGCCGTTGCGTGACGGTGGCGGCTTTATGACTCTATGAGGCATAACAGCATTGCTACTACAGCGTCGTGCTTAGTATTAGTTTGCTTACTGCACTCCTGCGTGCCGTAAACAAGGCAAGAAGGGATAACATTTGTTATGTTGTGCTTTATCTGAGCTGAAGCTCAGTTTAAGACACTGAAAATTTCAACAGAATGCGAAATTAGAGCGTCAAAAGAATTTGTATTTTTAGTAATTTACCGTTTTATATGTAGTTCTTGTACTGCTTGACGTCTATCGTTGACTCGGACTCTTACGAATTTTGTAAGATTTTACACTCATACTTCGTAAATTCTGTCACGATAAACAAACTCCTGAGTGCAACTCTCCGAAATTTATCTGCCCACCCTGACAACTAAAAGTGTTCTCATTTTAACGCGTTCGTTTCCGATAACGAGCTATCTCTTGGTCGGCAATGTGTTCTTTTTTACGAAGTTCGAGGTAGTGCGACAGAAATAAATAATTCGTCATGCTATTTCTTTGTTAGACGATGCTTTTATAACCAGCTGTTGTGTAGAGCTAATTTTATAAATGCGTCATGGCACCGCATGTGCACTAACTTTTCTAATGTCAAATTTTTTGCCTTCAATTTTTTACCCGCAGTTTTTTACCCCCATGATGACACATGACCTTGAAACTGCTTGGCTGAACATTTATGGAACACGATATGAAAGAAAAACATTTTCTCTATATTTTATCAAGTATTAAAACCAGTTCGTTACGGCAAACTTTACCAACATTCCTCAATGGTAAAATGCATTAGATATTGACCGGAAAAAAGTTGATTCATTGTAAGATATTTTCCTACAAGATTAACTCCAATTCGGTTGAATTCATTGAGTAGTCTTACCTCATACTCTTAAGGTAAACACCACGTATGAACACACGCTATATGTTCATATCTACGAAATATATTCAAGTTATAGCACCTCTAATTTTTATTCTCACAAACTAATCAAACGAAAACTGCGAACCTTGTGGTACTTCTCGATGTAATCTTCCCGCAGCCGTACACATTTTTCACAACGTTGACGCCATGATTCCACAGCCACTGCGAACGCTTTTTTAGGAGTCTGATCTGACCACTGGAAAATCACTGATGCATTAGAGGCACAGCTTATGAATGTGCAACTACGGAGAGTGTCTTTCATGGTTGGAAACAGCCAAAAGTTGCTAAGAGCCATGTCAGGTGAGTAAGGAACTGGAGAAATCGCTTGAAAGTTGTCACGAAGAAATTGCAGTCAACATTGTCTCGCCACGTGTCACGCAAGCAGCCTTGTGGTCGTCCGTCATCATTCGTGTAACCCATTTGGAGGACACTTTTCGCATTTTTAGGTCTTCATGCAGGATTGTGTTCACAGATCTTGCGAAAATACCAACTTTGGACGCGATGTGTTCCACATTCATTCGGAAATCCTCCAAAAGAACTTTCTCTACTAGCTCGATCATATCGTCAGTCCAGCTGGTGCAAGAATGTCTTGGATTGATGTCACACGACGTTCTGCCTTCTTTGAACTGTCGCACCCACGAATGCACATAAAACACATCCATAGCACCATCACCACATATCTCGCTCAACTGGCGATGAATTTAGATTAGTGTCATCCCAATCAAATGGAGAAAACGAATGATTACACGCTGTTCTTATAATGAAAACGTCACTATTTTATGTACATTTTGTATCAAAATCAGTCTTCACATTCGCCGCTGCCATTAGAGTTCTGTGTGCCATACAGTTCTGTCATCTCTGTCATGCATTCAAAACGTATTTTCGCGTATTTTAAAACATGTTTCCATCTGTCTCCGATTTTTCTGTATCTGTTTTCAGTCCTGCGAAAAAAAATCGGAGGTTCTATAACTTGAATTCACTTTGTACGTAATGCCTTCCATTTTATTATTAGTCCTTGAGACACCAAAGACAAGAACAAAAATTTGTCAGTTAACTCAAGCAACGTAACTTCAATAGTAGACTCCTAATTGTGTTTTGTAGCTTGTAATTTATATTATTGACTCATTAGTTGTCATGTACCTCATTTACTCGATGAAATGAGCCAGTTATAATTCGCCCTACACCGTGTTGAGGTACCATGAACTTGTCACAATTCACCCAGTACCTTGTTAACTGTGTGTAGGACGTGTATGGGACTGTTAATAGACCGTGTATAGGACTGTCAGTAGGCCGTGTATAGGACTGTCAGTAGACCGTGTATAGGACTGTCAGTAGGCCGTGTATAGGACTGTCAGTAGGCCGTGTATAGGACTATCAGTAGGCTGAATGCGTGTACAGTTTGATACTTGAAGGATATTCGCATGATTACACAATGTTGCTGCAAGAAATTCCACAGAATTTCATACACAAATGAACAACAAATAAAAAAAATTTTACGTGACGAGTAATTTTCTCGAGTAAGTTGTTTTTTCGAGTGTGCCGTGAACAAGCATATTAAGTTCAAAGCTGCAGCAACTCAACAACATACATTAAAGTACGGCAGACCATCAGTTTGAATACTTGTGCATGAATTGTTTTAATGTTTAGTTTACAGGTCACGTTAATAGAAATGGTAATGAAAAATAAAAATGAGTTCCTAATTGATTCGCTACGGAGGTTGCTGCTATATTAATCTTAACAAGTTTCCAATTTCCGCAATCATTCTTTGCTCATAATTTTACTGCAAGAAATCCTTTCAGTTGCACATTCCTACTCCGTGTTTGTAGTTCTGTATTCGTGAAGACGACTCCCCAGTGTAACAACCAGCAGAAAATCAAAGCTCTTGCACACGCTGTCCACGCTCTCTAGGTCACATAGTTATGTAGCGAGCATGAAGTGGTTTTAAATCGTCCTCGGTCTAAACACTACCACATAAACACACCAGGCGACGGGTTGAGCTCTAAACAAATGATAATGGAATTTTAATTATAGACCTAGTCAAATAAATGGTTTAGAGTCAATAATTTAGCGATGTATTCGACCGAACACACAATACTTGGCTCACTGTACCTCAGAAAGGTACAGACCCAACTAGAGTTAGCGAGGCGTTATTTCCATCTAGTTAGATTGAACAAGTTTTTCCCCAGTAGTTTCAAAAAATAGTTCCACCTCAGGTTATAGCTAACTTTGCACGTTTATAGTAAAAATATGGACATAATATTTACAGAATACCCGTTAAACAGCAGGTGAGAAAAATAAGAAAAAATTGTAATCTAATAAAACCTAATGGAGCACTAAACAGAGCACCGCAACTTGCTACATTTAAAATTAAGTAATAAAGGTCTATTTCAAATAAATATGAGATTCAAATAAAGTAATGCGGAGATAACCATCAGTCGGGATCTAGTCTGTATTTTCAAACATACACAATGCGACAGAAAAAAATTACTCGTAATGGTACTGAGTATAAAGCCAACTGTCTCACCACAATCCCCTTTGATTCTTTTAAAGGAGAACTGCAATGCATCGGAGACGATGCAAAAACAAGCGCAAGTAACGTAATACAGACTGCAGACTTCCTAGTTTTTGTGTTCATAAATAACACTGCAAGCATAGGAATGAAAACTGTGTCCAGCGGCGGCAAAAAGACAACACGACGTTGTGCACCCAGACCACCACGACACTTTTTTTTAATACACGCGAATAAAGCCTGAGTTAATATATTCAAGTGCACCGGAAAGGAAACGAGACAATGAAAACCGTATGGGAAGAGTGAGGTGTTACATCCAAATAATACACATGAATTTACCATGACACAGGTGGTGATATTAAAATTCAAAAACTTATCATGTATATTACGTAGAGGAATGTCTTCCTATGCACTTGAAAACCTGATCCCGTGACACCGATGGCAAGCACAGCAAGTCACAAGAACTCAGGAAAATAAGCAAGTCATAAAACGATGGCGTGATTAAATTCAAACTTGGACCCTCAGCAAAGATCAAGGAGTGAGAAGTGGCACAAAAAGTAAAGGCGCTCAATTGACGTGGATGGAGATGCATCACCCTGAGAATAAAGTAGAGCTTAACGCAGTACGAACAGGTTTTATCCCCAAATAAATTGATGCTGAAAATGAAAAAAAGGCCTTGAGCTGCGCTATTGAATCTTGTTTTAATTCGTGGTTCTTGGGTTAGATTGGCAATGATGGACTAGCAGACGAGTGGCAGTAAAGCAGTAAAGAAACAATTTTTAAGTGGGATTGCAAGCAATAATTTAATTAGTGTATAGCTCAGATATTCTCCTTGTACATCATTGATTCAAAAGAACTAGAAATTAAACGAATCTGTCCAGCACGTCACCGGGTTGTGGGTTTGGTGAAGCATCAACCATTAAAATTTAGAACCAAGTTATTTATGTGTAATTAGAGGAATAAAAACATATTAAAATAATGTAAGGAAATACTCTCCAGCATAAATACGAACGAAAGTTACAAAAATAATAGAACATACTCGTCCGAAATGTACGGAGAAGACATACACGAATAGGAGCTAACAAATACCTCATGATCTTTGAAATCACGAACTCTCTTATGATGTAACTCCTCTCAGCAGCCCCGGAATTTTTCATCTAAGTTTAAGTAGCATAAACTAACAGCATCGCTTCTGATCAGTTTATCATCAGTGTTCCTGCACAGAAAACTTCACGAATCTTAACGAAATCATTCCTTTTATCTTCGACTATCAGCTTGGAAATAGTGGCGGGAGTTTTATAATACGGGTCACACAATAAAGAATAATAATACGGAGTTCCAAAATAGAATAAAAATTATGATAAATACCTAATAATAAAGTTTTTTAAAGTTAAAAAGACTAATTACAAAGGTCTAACAATAAAGTTCAAGAGCAGGGGTGTCTAAACTTCTTCAATTGAGGACCAAATACAGAAAAACGAACGAAGGGCCGAGCCGCACACAAGAGGTAGTGTGTCAACACATGAATATTGTGCGTATTTTTAACTCACCTATAATGTGAAGAACACTGCACTCAGTGGGAGCAGTGATGCTGTCCTTTGCAATGAAAGATGGCTGGCATGTCAGGAGAAAGTTTGGTGTTAACACACCGAGGATTTCACAGAGATGACTATCTGTCAATTTAGTTCTCAGTCTGCGTTTGCAATGATTTAACGGAGAAAATATTTGTTCACACATGTATGTTGAGCCGAACAGGCACATCAATCTTTTTGTATGGCAGCTCATCAGAGAAAATTTGGCATTATCCAAACTACGATAGAAGTCAGGGAGCGAGGGAGAGAAGCTGATGCCGACTTTTCAGAAATTCGTCACACTGCATTTCAATCAATTCTAACTGAAGATTCTCTTCCACTTCTTCTGGCTCCACCAGAAAGGATGTTGAGAACAGTTTTATTTGTTTTTCTAGGGCAGAAAAATCTTAAAAACGCTGGTTGAATTCTGTCACGAGAGATGCAATCACAGACACATATTTCTCCTCTTTAGCAGAAAGCTCAACCTTCGAAAAAACAGACTTGACTTCAGAGAGCAGGGGGAAGTGCCCAGAATTGAAGTTTCGTAGTTGTGTCTCAAACAGGCGGAGCTTTACACGGAAGGCTTTCAAGTGCGCGCACAGGTGCGGCACTAGCTAATCTTTCCCTTGTAGGTTCTTGTTCAGTGTATTTAGATGATGAGTAAGATCAACTAAAAAATGCCAAGTCTGCCAGCCAGAGAGCATCACTCTGTTCAGCGAGAGGTCTACCCTTCTCTTTCAAAAATTCGTCAATTTCTGATCTCAGCGAATAAAACCTTTGCAGCACCGAGTCGCAACTGAGCCAGCGTACATCTGAGTGGTAGAGTGCATCTTTGTATTCAGCATCCACATCAGATAAGAATGCTTGAAACTTTCTATGAAACAGTCCTCTAGCTTGAATTATATTTCTTCTTCTACGGGCCATATCTACACGTATAAGACAGTATCTCCATCTCTCTCTCACTCTCTCTCTCTGTATCTCTGTATGTGTGTCCGTCCCATTACTTCCTATCTATTACTGAAAAAAATTATTGAACTAAAATCAGAACGGGTACGTATGTATTCTAAGCATTGTTTTGTGGACACTAAAGGCGCCGGATCACTTTAAAATACGCTATTTTTTCCTTTATTGGCTTTTTTCTCACAAGGCCATATTATCGGTAGATAAGATGCAGATTGGGTTTTGTATATATTCATGAAAAATATTCAGATTCTGATAGTACCACGGGTAAAACTGAAAAATGTATTTATTTCATAAATCTTTAATTTTGTCACTTTTAAATCAAAGAGTTTCAACGGGTACTGTCTGGACCATGTTATCGGTAGATAAGATACAGAATGGAAGTTCTGTGTATCTTAATTAAAGGTATTCATTTAAAACCCAATAATTCATCGTAAACCTTCAATGAATTTATTTTTCTTAAAAATTACAAATTAGTCAAATCTAAATCGCGGAATTTCCACGGAAACTGTCCAGTTCATTTCTATTTTCTAATTTCATGCGGGCCAAAAAAACGGGGCCGCGGTTTAGACGACATGGGCTTGCACAAGTGCAGCTTCTGTACTGCGTACAGCAGACGACCAGCGTTAGCCGCCTGGCATGATTAAAATTGAGCAATTAACGGTACTTGTGGGTTTATCTGTTACCACATTTAATTTATGGTTTCCTTTTGATGTTAAAGTTAGGTTAGGTTAGATTAGGTTAGGTCATCTCCCAGTTCATGCCTCCAGAATAAATGGATTGTTGTTGTTTTGTGACAAATAAATAACATTTCAAAAGTAAAAGGTGTATTTTTTTACCCTATAGTAAACCCAAACAAGTGGTGACAGATAACCCTCAAGTACATAATTAACATTACGATTACTATCAATTCACAACAACGTTCAATATTATAAGATTACTATAAACCAAGGATTACAACGAAAGTATTGAACAAGTAACAATAACCGTTAATTCAGCATACAGGAAACAATAAGAATTGATGCAAAACAATTAACAGCAACCGTTCATATAACAGCGAAAACAATTAATTTTCCTAACAACTAGTAATTAAGGTTGATAAAATTAATAGTACACACTTACCATTAGGAAAGGGTGAGAGTTTACTATGTTCATATATAATTAATCGCAAAAATGAGAAGTTTTAATTTTTTGATGTACAATATAGATGGAGACATGAAAAAGTAATAAGCCTTACTCTCAATAGGAATATGTATAAATTCAAGGCATGATATAGATGGATTGACTACTATTTCTCTCATGTCATTAGATGGAAATATTACGCACAAGTCCTAAAAAAAGTGTTAGCTTTAACACCAAATTTATGAAAAATTAGGGATTTTATCAAAACCTTCTTCAACAAAACTGGTTCAATTGCTAACAATAAATCATTTTTAATTCTGAAAGCCCCCATACCTAATCACTGTGAAAAACAGATCTTCACTGCAACCGCTAACAACAAAGATAAAAAATGTCTCTGACCAAAACTTAACCACGTTGGTCCCTCAGTCGTAATGACGTATCCTAGATACAAACGCAAAGTTTAACACGTTGCCTCCGATTGCGTGACTGGTGTAAAACTTCACTTTGTACGCATAGTCACTAGAAGGATCTGAAAAAATTACAGAACCTAACCTACGTGGTCCTCATACGTACCACTTCGGAGTCCACGTGTTAAGTTGATACATAAATATGAAAACCTGCACTTTGTTCTGAGCTCTAAATCGGTCATGAGGGTGAGGCAAAAACTCACTAGGTTGATTTCATCTTTTGCGTTAGCCGTTCATGCTCCTCAATAGTAGCGCGGGGCCAAACTTGAGTAAGACCCCAGCCTGAATTATGGCCGGAGCTTCCACAGCTGCCAGAAACTTGCTTTGGTAAAGACATAGCTGACCCAATTTAAGATGTGAGCGTGGCAATGTTGAAAAATGGAGCATTAAGTACTACATGATGGTTGCATTTATGTTCAAACTAGTAGACCCACGTGAAAAATTTCACGTATCTTTTATTGAAATTTTTCGTATGATTTGCCAGTGGACGCGGGTTTTGTGAAGGAGTTTCTACATTGAAGGATGTGCCTTTGGTATCCACAATACAATGCTTACAATACATGTATACCTTACTGAATTTTCTCTTATCTAAATCCTTAGGAGCGTCACCGAGAGACGGACCAAGCAAGCAAATAAGCAAATAAAGGATACATACTCTCAACCAAAATTTTTTCAGCTTTCCGATTGAGGTTGTATTTAATTTGTCCGCAGAACAGAAAACAAGTTATTACAATTTAAAGAGTATATACATTTTTGGGGCCTGCCTTGTATATACACGTATACATTGATATACTATATGAGATCAGAATATTATTGGTACTACGGTGAACTCTGAAAGCGTTTGAACTAAATTTATTTAGTTTGATAAGCATATAATGAATCTATGACATCACCGATTCTATTTTTCACGCTTTGAAACGTAATAAGCTTTGAAAAATACAAAACGTAAAAAATACCTACTGAAAAATATTTACTGAACGTTAAAAATACCTACACGTAACAAGTTCTGAAAAATACTGATAAGTTCTTAGCGGGTTTTAAATGTTCAGAATCATAATTTCATTTTTTGGATTAACGTGAATGTCCGTCAATTTAGATAGGTTATACTAAAATTGTTAAAAAAAAATCTTCTATGATAGCACTACAAAGTTTACTATAAAAAAATATCCACGAAATTACACTCAAGAACTCATGAAATTAAACTTATGTACATCTACTTATTTAATACACATTGTATCTCCATCTCTCTCTTTCTCTGTATCTGTGTGTGTCCGTTCCATTTCTTCCTATCTGTTACTGAAGAAAAATTATTGAACTGAAATCAGAACGGGTATACATGTATAACAAGCATTGTATTGTGAATACCATAGGCGCCGGAACTATAAAATATGCCATTTTTTCCTGTGATTAGCCTTCTTCTCCTACATGGCCATGTTATCGGTAGATAAGATACAGAATAGATTTTTTGTACATATTCTTAAAAAACGTTCAGATTCTTATAGTACCACGGGTTAAACTCAAAAATGTATTTTATTTCACACATCCTTAATTTTATCAATTTTAAATCATGGAATTTTCTAGGCAATGTAATCGGTAGATAAGATAGAGAATGGATGTTCTCTACATATTCATGAAAAATATTCATTTAAAATAATAATTCGTCGTAAACCTTCAATCATTCGTCTATTTAATAATCTCAATTCAGTCAAATATGAGCCGTGGAATTTCCACGAAAACTATCTAGTAATACAATAAAACGACTCAAACATCGAATTCACACCCACAAATAAAAGATTGGAGTTCATTATTCCTTATTTAACTTACCTGACAAGCAATCCTGACAGAGACGGCAGTGTTTGTATCACAGTTCTAATTGGACATCTTAAGCCTAATTAAAGCACTTCAGTTATTATTGTCTCGCTACAAGATATTTAAAACATGTCACTTACAGGGCAATTTCTGTCACGTTTCACGCATAACGCGCACCGCACACACACACTCCGTGACGTTTTGTGACCAACTGAACAGTAGCGCTACAATCAGACGTAAAATAGGAGGCATCCGCACCACAATTTTTACACAAAATATACAATAAAGGTAACGACTGATCAAGCTTCAATAAGTGAGTCTGACAGCAGCGTTTATATGAGTTGGACTTTTGAGAAACGATTTTTCATGTTATGTGTAAAGTAGAAAAGCGTGTAAAATTAAGTTAACACATTTACTTAGACAATGAAATTGATTTGTTTTGTAAATGAGTTTGACGAAGGTAATCTGGCAATGATGTGTCAGGAAAGGTTTTTTAGGCTTCATTCATAGAATATTTTGAAGTAATTTCTAATGCTCTAGTTATTAAACTAATTCTTGGAGCAATTTAAAACTCAAATACTCATTCAATTCATCAAAAATTATCCTTTTTTGCGTTCACAAAAAAATAGCTCAAAAAGTACTAGATGACTGCTGTTTCTTGTTCTGCTTTAAGGTAATACTGCAACGAAACAATGAACGTCACCAATCGCAGCAAATCTGAGTGAAATTCAAAAAATTATCAAACTTTAGAAATCGAAGGAAATCTACAAATACTTCCAGTTTTGTTTTAATATTGAGACAAGCCATTTTTTATCTTATTCTCTCAGTTTCGTAGATTCATCTACATAAATACCAGTTAGTGATTTATTGCATATAAATGGTTAAATTATAACTATGTTCCATCTGGCAGTCGAAAAACATTTACTTCGCAAGCCGTAAGAGGAATCTGAATTTTCATGTACCTTTTCCATGCCAAAAAATACAGTGAGAAGTAAAATTTCATAGCTAGTAATACACTTAATGTCGCATACAATTGTATTATTTATGTAAATAACTGAATGAAGAAAGAAATTATTATTAAAAATGGAAAAAACTTCCTGCGGTAAACATTTTTTCTAAATTTTTCAAGCGACTTGTAACAAATACCTCCTTGTCAAAAGTATACTTAAGCGTATTATGTTCGTTGATCTGTATTAATTTCCAAACCCTGCTTAAGTTGTCGCTTTTCAGAATAAGCATGACCAGTCGAAATATTTACTAGCATACTAACTTCTATATATACTTCAAGGTGCCCTTCAACGAAAAAAATACATATACACGCTGAAAAGGATTTCCTTTTATAGTATTGTACTTTTGTGATTTTTTAATCCTAATGCGGTTGGATACCCAAAAAGTCGTATAACAACAATTTAATCCGAGAATTGCACAGCGGTGATCATTTTAACAACTTTAAAAGCTTAAAATAAACAAAGCCTAATATTTTCGGAGATTCATTTCATACGAATGCATATGAATTGCTATTATACGCTGCTTACTCTGTTAAATTCATGTAGGATCCAAAGTCTTGAACAACGAAGTAATGTCCCCGAAATCAGAGGCAATCCAAACGTCATAAAATGTAGCACCACACGAGAGCATAGAAGTTGATTCACCAATTTGTGTTCCACTCCAATATTTAAACTCCGACGGCAGCAAAATTACTCAACATGAACATAAACATGTAAGGCACACTTCTTCATTACCGTAAATTCTTTAGTGAATAAAAGTCATAGTATATTCAAGTTTAAAAATACACTCCCTCAAGCAACAATTAATTATAAACAAGCTATGGGACTAAGAGACTGAGGTTCTTAAAAAAATTGTCAAGTATCGCAATTCATTTAATGATTTGTAGTTGTACGCTCTATAGATTAACTGACAGTCCTCGAGTCGTTTTTTTTGGCAGGGATGTGACTGCCTAAACAGGGTCTAAATTTATTGCGCTTGTTCTCTAAATAATCTTTGACAAAGTTGAACTTTTCTTGCGCATAAATCAGTTCTGTTTGGATGGATTTATACTCGTGTTGGCCCAACATTTGTCGTGGAATCAGAACCCAACTAATCACAAGGTACAGTATTTAATGTGAGCAATATAAAACTGCAAGCATGACTGTCTGCAGTTCTCGAGTTCCACGGTCTAGTTTTTAGATGTGGTTTACTAGACTGACTTGTATTTAATCGATACTGATATTTTACTACTATGGCTTGTATTCGTCTACTGCAGTGAGGGAATCAGTTATTTGTGTTTATTTCAACAGGCTCACAATTGTATCAATGTTTTGTTACAGTAAACGAAAAATTTCTAAACTTTCACTTTTTTTTCTCTGCTTCGTTAGAATCTATGATTCTTTCTTGCTGTATTTAACTTCGTTGGCTTAATTTGTATTGAATTTGTAATTTTGGCATCGAGCAGAAAGTAATCAATGCTCTAAGGGAACTCAAATCGATTAAATCAAATTAAATTATACCAATGAAGGATACACCATCTATTGAATAATATGTTAACAAACATGTAATGCACAAATTTATATTTTTCCCGCGTCAAACTGAAGAAAAATGTTCGTTTGACATCGAATTTTCGATCGCACCCAGAAGCTCCTCTGCGACATGGTGAGCTAGCAACAAACTCTACGGAGTTTACAACTGATATTTGAGTTACTTTTTCAAGAGTCTCTGCCTATTTTTGGCACCAGTTGCTCGAAGAATGAACGTTGGCCAAAGGACAACTGGTCCCTGAGAATAGACAACGTCCTTGATAGATTTTTAAATGCCAATTCGCATCAAAATAAAGAAGGTTGTCACTTTAAACGGGTGCTGTTGCATATCCGTGCGTTCTCCAGCGAGTTGATAATGAAGTTATGGAAGAGTTCTGCTTGGGTTAACGGTTGTGGGTCATCTTAAAATTATTTCAAGTTTTGCTAAAGAAAATAAAAAGTATATTATTCCAAATTGAAAAAAATTACGTAGGCACCGTCCGCTTCAAAGGAGTGGTAAAATCATTTGTCATGATATATATTAAAAAAAACAGTTGTATGATGACGTTTTCAGCTTAAACTTTTAAGTTTCATCTTAAAAATATGAGAACATGCCTTCTAAGAACTCATTTTATTACTAGAAGGCAATAAAAAACTAAATCGATTAATTCCCAATATTTATTTATAGGAAAAAAACTCAATGTTTAACATTGAGCTTACATATATTTATCCTACTGGGAGCCTTTCCAAGAACTAAAATAATACCACACGAACATCATAAAAGAAATGAGAAAATGAAGCATTGTCGAACAAACTACAGCCGACAGGGCATGTTTATCTCTGCAAGTAAAATAAATTCTTTACCACAGTCGCTTCGAGGCGATGTATTTAGGGATGCTAAATATCAGCAGCAGATATCGTGTTTGTATTCTGTTTCATACGATGAGAGTATCAGATATTTACGGATAAACTAGTCAATAAAGATCATTGTTCTCGACTTTAAAGGATGCACTTTGAAAAACACAGTTTCATTTCAATTCATTGCGATCAGGTGCCCCTGACATACGAGGCACATGCGTTGTCTTTGTGAAGTTTTAAAAGACTTGTCGTATTGGCACACTAGACTGCTGTGAATCCGTGCTTTTCGGCGCTGTTTCATGTTGAAGGCAGAGTTTATTCATAAATGAAAGAACACCTCATTAACGTCATCATAAAAAAATTAAATCAAAGTGTCATAAAAAATATTCAATGCTTACATTTTCACGTCGCAGTGAAGGCGCAACAACAAGCTCTTCTCTCTGGCCTGTTAGTCTCAGATGCTCCAATAGAAAAATTCAAGACTTATTCTCAAGGAGCTAATGAAGCTACTGCATCAGGGGATATTTTATTCTTTCTGCTGCGAAATTCCTAAAAATCGAAGTACACGAATAAAATTGAAATAATTTACAAGATATCATACACTGAAGACCTCAATCGAGGCTTGTTTGAAGATAATTATTATCGCGCAATATGTTACATGAATACACGATTTGTTCATACCTCGTCCGTATTATTTACTGTTAGTTTTTTCCTAATAACGGATCTTTACAAACATCAGCGCTCAATATTTTCTTCATATGGAATAGTGAACAACGGCTGTTGACTTTGTACTGTCACTGTAAAGTTCATGAGCTTAGTTCTTCTAGTTAAACTAAGTTATTTTATGTAACATTAACTTTGAAAGAATTTTATTCATTTCAAAGTTTAGTCATACTATTGCACTCACTATAATATAACTTGTACAATATCCTGGAATGGAAGTACCTCTAAAAAAACCAAATTAAACAATAAAAGGGATGAACTAGGGCGTGTACACAGTTATTTACATAGAAGATGAATACTGTTTATTAGCACAACAACCGAGGGTGCGTGTACGGTTGTCAGAAAGCCTGTGATGTAAACCTTTAAGCTCTTTCTTCCTTGTGTTGGGAGTACAAATCCATGTAACAAATTTTCATATCTGAAGCAAGAGTACTCGGTATTGCATTAGTGTGTGTTACAGATGTGATGCAAAAGATGCAGTGACATGCGGTATACGAGATGCAGTGACATGCAGTACACGAGATGCAGTGACATGCGGTACACGAGATGCAGTGACATGCGGCACACGAGATGCAGTGACATGCGACACACGAGATGCAATGGCATACGGTGTGGCGCACGGCACACAGATTGTACTTTATACGTAACGCAGCTGCTGCTCGATGCATCAAAGCAGCTCTGTGTGTGACTAGCCCTCCACGACCTCGATACTTGAGCGATGCCGCGCTTCAATACCATTATGTATATAAATAGACGAGTTTCAACTGCTGCTGTTCACTCAGTATGTACATTGCATAAACAGACTAGTTTCAACTGCTGCTGTTCACTTCATGTACGTAGGTATGTAAAAGATTGGATATTGATAGTCACTTTGATGTTCAACTCAATTTGAATTAATTTCTTTAACAGACTTTCACGCACGCAGAAGTGTTGTATGAACCAACAGCTGTAAAAAACAGGAGCTCGAACACATGCAAAAGAAGGTACGACAATTCTTCAAGTCTTATCCAGCAACGCGCGGTTATATTTTTTCAATAAGGAACCGTTTTTGTAAGCGCTTAATTCAGGTATTATTCTGAGTTTACTGCTAATGAAAGAGAGCGCTGTCGTAGCCTCACGCCCGGGAGCAGCAGCGCGTTGCAGCAGATGCACACTTGCTTCACCTGCCTTTTCACGCTATGACGCCGAGATTAAGCACTTTTCCTGCTTAATGTTTATTACTACTCGTACATTTTTAGTCATGAGAAAATACAGTAATAATGTTGAAAATGCCCGTGAAAAATCCCTGTAAAAATTTCACAACAGGAATGTTCTGAAGACAATTTTATCGTTAACTGCAACCCTACCTGTATAGATTTGGTGAACGTTGCAAGAGAAATAGTTAAGCTTCGGTAGCGATTATTCCTAATGGAGATATGAACCCTAACAAGCCACTCGATCGCTATCGCATCTTATTCTTAACCCTCAGTCTACTGACGGTACATCTTTTCCTGCTATCAAATGTCGTGCTTGACCGTTGTAACGTTGAGAGATTTGTTATATTGCTTAAAAATAATCCTGCAACGAGACAAATAGTGACCGAAACGTCTGATTGAGATTTGGATACATTTCAAGCCTAGAAATTAGGATTGAGAAAGAAAATACCAGAGCATTACATCACTACTAAATTCATTACTCAGAGATTTGAACTCTACGACTTTAGCATGCATGGAGGGAACGTAGACATCGTTGATAAACAGACCCAGCTTTGCGATGCACGTGGACACTGAACTAAGGATACGCTAGTTTAAAATGTCACAAGCGAGTAAAAGCGTGACGAGCTCAGAAGAAAGAAAGAATAGCTTGTAAATTAAAAAGAAGGGATCTGAATGATAGAAGTTCATATCACCTTAACTCATGTTTATTGTACTGCTAAATTAACCATAGGATTAAGTATCCAGTGATTTTTCAGTCACACCTAGCATGGATTTGTTCGTCCATGATCCCGTTAGCACGCAGCTAAAACAAAGAACTTTAGATCTTCAACTCTGAAGAACCGTTTGCTTTATATGGATGTAGCGAACGAGCAGTAAACGTAAGGAAAACTATGAATGTTTCCTTAAATTCTGTAATAAATGTCAAGTGTCGGAATATTATAATCGAAAATATTTCAAATGTTAGTTGGCTTATCTTTCCTCTAGAGCGGAGAATTCAAACAGTCTTTTTTGAGCAAGTCGAGGCATATACAGGGTGCGACAACATTTTCTTTTATCAAAGCAAAAGGCATTTGGAAAAAAAAAAAGTTATGTTGCCGCACCCTGTACAACCCGACCTTGTGCATATTTGAATTTTCTCGAAAGGTCTGCAAGGTAGCTCAACGAGCAAGATTATTAAAAACGGGTGATTTTTCATTTTGGCCACTGGGGTTTGGTTGAAGTGCAATAGTCTACATAATTGGCATTGCCACCTTCAGCTTATTGACAAATGCTGCCGACTTGAGCGTTGAAACTGAAAGGCAGCACGTTGTTCTACATTTAAGAAAGGAATACTGCGAAAAAGAAGAACCTAGAAAATAAATTATTCACTCGTTTATTTGTGAAATATCAAACACGCAAATCAAATACAAGAAACTTCTGAAGACCTCTAGGTAAACTATTGCCAGTAAATATTTATAGCTTAATCCGTTAAGGTTACGAAAAGAAAAATGAGGCCTCTACTCTTCAGCTTCCATCCAAGCTATGATTTCAAGGTAGACTTCTCGGAAATAATCTTCAACTGACGAGTACCAGTCACCCAGAACTTCAGAAAGTTCATTTTTTAACTCAAACCATAATTCGTTTACTTCTGTTGCCATCATCCAAAACATGGGACAAGAACAAACTATCGAATTGAACCACCCCTTGCACATGTCCTTGAGTTCGTAAACTATTTTGATCTTGCTTATCTTCTTCCTGCCAAGAGGGTTTGACTGACACAGAACTTTGACAAACTTCCTCTTCACGTAAGACAAATCCTTCCCTCTGTGGTAGACCCTCAGTCTGGCCGCATCCAGTGCCCTGGAAACCAGGATTCCGTGCTTGCAGTTCTGCCCATTGTCGGAATTCCAGCAGAATGGAACAAAACCTCCCACTTCGTACAACAATGGGTGGTTGAGAGCATCTGAGAACGAGGAAAATTTAGTTTGATTTTGTTAGATTTAATCCAAACTCTCACTGTAACTCCCATGGCATAAAAAATCGTTCAACACTCTTTAACTCAGAGCATGCCATCAAGATATTTACTCAAAAAAAACCGTTACGTTATTTTCGAGCTTTCCACTGACGAGTTATATTTCTAAATCTGAAGCTTTAACGCTTTGCAATTTTCTCATCTGAATACAGCAGTTGATAGTTCATTTACCGCATGACCGTTGAATTTACTACATCGACTCCACGTTTATGATATTTTGCAAAGTCAACTCAAAGCAGGAAATGCAGACGTCCGTACATAGACGTTCGTGCTGTTTACCATTAATTTCTGAATTAGAGATGTGAAGAGTTAGTGAGGTTCACCATCAAAGAAATCACGTCAAGTTGGCCACCGCCCTGATAAATAAATAATTAAAAATAAATAAAAATATAAAAATAAAAATAAGTATTAAATATTAAATAAATAAATATTAAATATTAAGTAAATAAATATATATTAAATAAATAAATGTCATGCCATGTTGTAAGTTCGCGTCAGGTCAGAACAGCCATGCCATGTTTTTGCTTCTCACTTCCAAGCAGCTAGCCTGAAAGTTAGAACATTAGCCGTCAACATTTTTAGGTCCATTTACCTGAACAAGTGACGATCTTTGAGCTAAATATTCAAAGTTTGTTTCCGTCATTATTAATTAACTATGAATTTTCAGGACAGACTACCGCAGTATAAACGTTCATAAATATTGGGTATAAACAATCAAGATCCAAGACCTTTTTCAACCTCTGAACCAAAGATAAACTCCAGACTACCAACTAATTAAAACAAACCCAAGAAAACCGCTCCACTAGAACTTACCACCTCGTTGGACGATTTGTTTGAGGACTGGACTGGAGCGCGGGAGGTTGGCGACATGGAAGTGGCCACCACAGATGTCCCTGCAGCGCGTGCAGTTGGCACTGGTGCTGACCAGGTCAGAGACGTAGTAGAGCTGACCATCAGACTCGTGTTTGCTACTTTTCACTGCAGTCGGGCAAAAACATTGAATTTCTAGCAGCCGAATTATCAACTTTAAAGTTGAGAGTAGAAGCGGACATAACACACGGGTAGTTGTCATTTGGTTCAAAAAAGAAATATAAATATTCGAGCATTTAAATGTACACGTTATGACTGTCCTAGATGTAAACGCTAGGATAGCATTTGCCTTGGAGGTCTTGGGAACTATATTTCGTTTTCAGGGAAAGAAGGTCACCGTTCACCATGGCCCTGAGTCTACAAAAGACAAACTAGCCCAAGTCCCTAAAATAGAAGTTTTTTTATTTTTGTCTGTCGGAAAAAAATGCTCATTAATGCCCTCGATAGTTTCGTCCATTTAATCATCGTCTAAATGTTCAGCTATACGACAGTTTGCCTCAAAAGTTCACTCTTAGAAACCCCGTAAGTAAATAAAATCTCTGACAGTAACAGGCAACGGTGACAGTTCACTAAATGCCTGGCAGTTTCCACACCAGCGGGTTGTTATACAAGCGTGAAAATTTTCAGAGCAGCAAGAGAACTTTGAATATTTCCTTAAAAACTAAATTTTCGTAAAATATTCTGCAACATTCAAGCAAAACACATGCGCGTACTGTACGCAGATTGTGTTTTACAGCCACTTGCTTGTCATGTCATCCCCTGCAACAAGAGGTTTACCAAGTGCCAACAAATTTTTAGTTCAGCGACGCGTGTGTAATAATTTCACGTACTTCTAAACAATATACACCAGGAAGCCCCCTCACACCACGTTAGGCTGAAAATACGGTTCGTTTTTAAACTTTCCCCATGCAATGTACGAGATACAACATTACCGACCAATTTTCTTGAGAGCAAGAGTGCTGCCGCTGACGTCCAGAGCACCAAGACCTGCTTGCTCGAGGGTGGTGTTGTAGAGGCTGCACTCGCTGCCTGCGTATTGATACATGACGCAGGTCTTCTTTCTCGCGCACGCCGCCTCACATGCATCTTCTACAGATAATTTAATTCATGAATTTCGATTCTTAATATAAAATTCATAGGAATAAAAGAAGTTAGAGCTACAATCATTGATGTTTATGTCACGGGGAGAGTTAGTTGGAATCTACGAAGTAAATAAAGGAGCTCTTATCAAATTAGAACTTTGAAATACTTTGACTTAGCGAGCTCTGATCATAGAAAGTTTCTCCAATTAGTAAGTCTTTGAAAAATCATATTCCTATATTTTGAACTACACAAGTTTTCTTAGTTCTACTGCATAAATATCAAGCAATTTAAGCCTAAAATTTAGTTAACCATACTGGGAAGCCAGATGTTTAAAATTGTAGAAAATAGTAGAAAATAGTAGAAAAGAGTAGAAAAGAGTAGAAACGCAATTCAACAGACGCTGACAAATATAAAAAGTACTGCAAGTAAATAAGGGACTGTTCAAGTTAACAGATGCTCATGAGACTAAACCAAAACTTTAAATATCTACGGAGCGTCTACATTTTCGTTGTACTTAAAATGTCTACTCGTTCACACAAAACAATCGAGAGCTGTTCTGCAACCAGTTTGTAGCTAAACCGTCGAACATTAACAAAAATTCTGCTTAATTTAGGACTAAAAATTCTGCATTGAGCTCCCAACACCTCACCGATATCAAGTTTCAAAACTTTCATGCTGGAGTGAGCAGCAGCTACATCATTGACAACGTAGAAATTTCCGTAACTGCTGATGCACCACAGGATGATTGAGCTGCTCACAATGACCAACGTGATGAAATGAAACAGCGTCATCACGTTGAGCTTCCGCATAACTACACCCTCATTATGGAACATAGGTACAGTAAGTTGGGTTATCAGGGAAATTAAGAAGTGACTTCCAAAATAGTAAGGCAAGAAATAAGTGACCAGACTTTCGTTCCAGCCGAGCCAGAAAATCGTGAGCTCCAGCGCTAGAATCTCG